>JAGKQL010000003.1:231435-353827 GCA_018398635.1 Cyprinodon brontotheroides | reverse complement strand
TCTACGTTTAAATTAAAATGCTCAACCCTGAGCCCGCTCCCGAGAGGGAACACCTATTAGGCACGTGCAAGAACGTGCACAAGCCCATTTCTCCTCGTGCACGCTCTGTTCAAATGTTGCTGTTTTATCGCTTATCCAAGCTTAATTTCCTAAAGAAGATTTGCAATTTTTCCACTATGTCAGGGAAAATGGGGACAAACACATAGGACGGCCTTACATAAACCTATCATCAGAATGACCCATTATACTCTGAAGTATCTGATGGCCGACCAGTTTGGACCAGCTCACTGGGAAGTCATGGAGTTAGATTAAAGACTTTACATTAAATCTCACATCAGAAAACCAGAAATAAGTCTAAGCTGGGGCTGCAACTAATGATTATTTTACATATCGACTAATCTGTTAATTATTTTATTGATTAATCAATCAATAATCGGATAGCAGAAGGTTATTTAAAAAATACTTCCTGCAAAATAAAACCAAGTGAAAATAGAGCTTTGCAAATGGAGGAGTTCTGAATAGAGCAGATTGACAGACGATAAAGATTTTTATCTAAATGCAAAATGTTTACATTATTTTTCCTTATAATTTTGGTATAACTACTGCTTTAAGTGGGTCGCTCATTTTACACACCAGTTAACAATCAAAAATTAGTTGACGATAATTTCAATAATTGATTAATCTGATTAATTGTTTCAGCCCTAATCTGATCAGGTAAGGGTCATATTGGTTTAATTTAACAGCAGCCGTAAGCTTAGTTAGCGCTGGTGTTTAAGGTTAGCTTGACTGCCATAAGGTAGCGCTGTGGGTCACATGACTCATTCAGTGATGGATCTGACCCTCTCCAGTTACAGGGGATGGTTTTTTGGTAAATATTGACCTGAATATATTTCAAATAAAGCTTATACTTGAGTCAGACTTTAGGGAGTGTTGCTTCAGGGAAATAATTTTGAAACTGAATACAAAAACTGTCCCAAAAATGTTCAAAAAAAATGATCTGGCTCGGAGCTCGTCTGCCTGGCTGTGTGTTTCCTGGACGGGGCCGCCTGTGGAGCTGGTTGACAGTTGCCTTTTGTATCTATGCTTTTCTATGTCTGCTTCTGTCTCCTGAACCCCAGTGGGCCTCAGCAGATGGCCGCCACACTGAGCCTGGTTCTGCTGGAGGTTTCCTTCCTGTTCTAAGGAGTTTTTCCTCTCCACCGTCGCTGCCAAGCATGCTTAGTAGTGTGAGGGATTGCTGAAGAGTCAATGAGTCGATGTAATCAGCTGGTTTCCTTAGATAGAAAAACTTTTTGAATCAATCTGACTGGATGATCTGGTGAACTGGAAAGTGCCTTTAGATGACATATGTTGTGAATTGAGCTATAGAAATAAATAAACTGAAACTAAATGTTAGTTCCTCCCTCATGCTGTCTGTGTGCTGATAGGCAGCAATATGTATTCTGAGACCTGTCAGCATATTTTATGCTACTAGATTTATTGATATTTTCACATTCTTACTTTTTCTTCACAGATTTTAATTCAGTTTTGAAGTGATTGACAACATATCTCTACTGAACTCCTAAATTTAACTGAAATAAGAGTAAAACCAAATAAAATGCATCCATTAAATGAGACCTGAACTAAACATAAAGCCAAGACTTGAGTTTAAACTCTCAAACATCCATCATTATGAATTTGTCTGCTTGAAGGCGCTTTTTTAAAATACGTAAGGATTCAGCACTACTTTGAAAATAAGAGCGTAGGTAACTTTGATCACTTGTCTGTTTTTTTCGGTCTGAAGATCCTTCAGGTGAATCCAGTTGTTTCTGCTGGTTGGAAACAACTTTGTTCCCGCTGCTTTTCTTCACACAAAGCATCACAACCTCTCTGCCCTCTGACACACATTGTGTTTCTACATGCCGTCTGCAGGAGGAACCAGCTGCTTTGTTAGCCGCTCTATGGAAATTTGAGAGGTGCACAGAAAACTGAGAGCTGCAGAATGAGGCTCGTCTTTATGAGTTGAATTAAAATCACTATTCAGTCAGTGTTATTTCGAAAAGCTGTACTTTCTGGTACCTCAAATTAATTCCCTATTACTGGGTTGCTTATCGAGCGCTGCACAGACACAAAGATGCAGACAAACGGTGCAAAGCAATTAAAAATAAATGGAGTTTCAGGGAAAAAGTGCCTGAGAGAGCAAGTTGGTCTGCAGCCAAGTTTATTTTTGTTGTTTTTTTTTGCTGCTATGGACTTTTTGTCACCATCCTGGGGCGCCATCAGCCTAAACGGCGAAATTAACCCAATTATTTAGAGCGAGAAGTGGCGCTGCTGCCTTCAGGCTCCGTGGTTTTTCTGAGCACTGAGTGATGTGTCTGGTTTTCAGCTCACGGGTCCTGATGAAAGCGATGACTCGGTTGTTTTAATGTGACACAAGCTGCACGTCAGAGTGAAACTTCTGGCAGAAAAAGCAAAGCCTCGGCACAATTTTTGTCCCCCGCCGTCAAGAAAGAGGCAACAATAGTTCAAAGGGAGGCCTGTTTCCGTAGCAACATGCCAAATATAACAAGGCTGTGATGAGGAATTGTAAGACAGAAGCATATCTGTAGTCATGATCTATAGTCCTACTATTGTCTGTCCAAAATCTGTGGACAAGCTAAAAATCTAGAACTGGTATGAAACACGATAAAAACCTCTGAGGCTTTTTAAAATAGATCAAGGACACATATTAAACAGTGAAATCATTGGCAGTTTAATCTGGACCTGGTCCAAAAAAACTATTAAATTATTCTAAAATAGTCTGAATACTTTTCAATCCACAAAGAACATAACTGTTAAAATAATTTAGCAAAATAAAAGCAAGACTTAACAGAAAAAAAGGTGAATGACATCAAAATGTGAAGGCAACAAACATTTTTTTTTTGCCAAATTTAGGACTTTAACTCAAAGGTATAGTGGGAGGACTTTTCATGAATGTTTGAAAACACCCACCCTGTAAGGTTGGGGGAATAATAATAAATGCACATGCCCAACCCTGTACCCGCCCCCAAGAGGGAACGCATGCATGAGCCCATTTCTCCTCCTGCACGCCCTGTTTAAAGGTTGCTGTTTGAATCGCTCATAGAAACGTACTTTCCTAAAGAAGATTAGCAATTTCTCCACCATGTCCAACTCACCACTGGTAAGAGAAAATGGGGACGAGCACGAAGGACGGCCTTAAAAACATATCACTAGAATGATGGACAGTTAGGAGGACCACTTAAATAAACGCAAATAAACGTCTTTTTTTTCCCTGTCAAAAGCGTGCGGCGCGCTTCTATAGTGCGGCGCGCCGCCTATGTGTTACTGCGGACGCTTTGAGACCACCATGAGAAAACGCTAAAGGGGAAGTGTGGGCGCGGATTGTGTATAAAAGAACAGGTATGTGCGCTTTATGTAGATGCTCCTCATCTCCTCATTGAGGAGATGATGAGAGCGTGGCTGAGGGAGGTGAATGTGAGGGGAGACCAGGAGGTTTTTTTTCCACTCACCATCACGCCATTTTGCTGCTTGCAGCAGTGCTAGTTCTGACGGGAAGTGCTGAAGCAGCTTTGTTGCCTGCCAGGCGCCGGGTGCTAAAGTGTGTCTGACGTGCGTTGGGCTGGAGCTTCTACTATCCTTTCTCTGCCTTGCAGCTATATTTGCTGTGATCAGTGGAATAAAGTTTTTAATATGTTTTTAGTGAGAAAATCCACCTGAAAAACTTAATCAGTGCAGTCAGTTCATTCAGATTGGTTATTCCTGCCTTCTAATATTATTTCTTGTCAGAGCCGCCAGACCCCCACATACCAGCGGTGCACCGTCAGTAGGAATCCCATTCATCAGCAGCCTCTGTCGGGTCGCCTCCCTGGCGTTCGCCACCAAGTGCGTGCCGTAGGTGTTTTTCATATCTAAATAATATAAACTGCAGGCAGCAGGATAATAAAAGCAAAACATATTCTGCCGGGCAGATTTCTGCATTTTGGGTTAATTTATAAAGGTGCCAATAAACTGTTTCAGAGGGGAGTGATCACAGCTCCTGTAAGTCATCAGCGATGTGTCTGTCTCACCGCCAGCTGCCAGGGTTTATTAATAGTTTGTAATAAATACATGAAATATAGCAGAGGGCTGGGCGATAATAAAATAACGATATATATCGATCGATAGATCGATGGCGGAATATCGTTATAAGTATCATTAAAAAAACAGAAACGCAGTTTTCCTTCCTTTCTCATTGTAGCCTATCATGTAGGTTTATGCCAGTCACTACTTCCTCCCAACCAATCACAATCGCTGACCCAGGCACGCTGTCACCAAGCCCCGCCCTCTCAAACTCAACAACGCAGTGCAAATATGAAGATGTCAAAGAAATATTTAGAGTATGGAGGAAATTGTTCCAAAGAAGGTTTTGTAGAAGTTCGGCAAAGTCTGGCAGTATTTCGTCATGGCAAGTCCGACCAAAAACAAAACCACAGTCATCTGGAAAATGTGTCGAACCAGTGAAAACCAAGTCTGATAACACAACCAACTTCTTTTTTTTTCTTCTTTTTAATCATCTCAGCCGCCCACACCCCGCAGTGTGAGTACGAGCCGTGTAGGCTCTCCTCCGAGGAATCTGGACTTCGAAAATATATATATATATATTTCAGTTCTGGGCAGTTTCCAACGTAGTTCTTAAACAATTGAGATAAAAGTGCTGAGGGGCCAGAAACTTCCAAAGTAATAACTCAGGTTAAAGCAGGAAACGGGCGTGTGGTGGGGGGTACATTTATTTATTTGTTATATTTATTTTGGTCACTTTTCTGGTCACTTTAGTTTGCCTTCTTTGTCAGTATTTAATAACATAACTCAGGTCTCTTAAGTTATTTTTCTTAAAACAGAATTCTGTGATGGTTAAGAAAAGTTGGTTAAATAAAGATTTAATCTCGAAGTCTGTGTTTGTGTTTTTTATTAAAATTAAATTATTTAGCAATATTATAAAAGTCAAGGCAGAGCTGCACATAAAATATGGTTTCAAATCTTTTTCAATCTCATCTATATCGATCAATATGCATTTGTTTTTATCAATAAGCTTTTTTTCTATATCGCCCAGCCCTAGAATAAAGCACAGTCATACTCAGTTTAGCTCCCGCTCTATTTTTAAACACGCAGTAGAGGTATTTAAATGTAGTACCGGTATATAAATCCTGCGCCTCTATAGTCCGGTGCGTCTTATATGTGTGTTAAATACAGAAATGGCAATGATAACTGAGAGTGCTGCTTTTAGTAATGGTGCTCCTTATGGTCGGGAAAATACGGCACTTGACAGTAGTCAGAAAACCAATGAAAACTATAGTAAAAACCTCAAACTTTTAAGAATCATACTTTTATTTAGGAGCTTATCGTACCTTATTTGGAGAATTTATCTTCCGCATTTTTACCAAACCGTTATTTTGTTTCAGGGTCTGAAATGGTCGAGTTTTGCTCTCCTCACCAACATCTAGGCCACCCAATGACAGTCCCAATGTCTGTTTATTGGTAACTTAACTATCGTCGAATTCAAATCTAGAAAATAATTTGATAAAAGGCTTTATTATCATTTTACGACATATATAAAACACTATATGGATTGGAAGCAGTTTGTATTAAGACATTAAAATAAGATTGAGCCTCTAACTAAAAAGACTACTAAAACATTTAGTTTTGATGCATTTACCAACAAAAACATATTTTTATTTTTGTTTTTACGGTGTTGAATTAAATCTGTGTAACGGATCCCGGGTTAAACTAAAACCAGTTTATAGCAGAACATATTCTAATCTGAACAGAACTGGTCCAGAACCAGTTTAAACCCAGACTGAAACAGGCCAGAATGATGCAGAGTTTAAATGTTTGAGTTTAAAAAACATTTCCTTGCTTCTCTCTATAGATATTGATTTGAAACTGAAAAGTCGAGATAGTATTTTTCTAATTGGATCTGAGGGGAATGATGAAGAATTGGATTATAGGTCAGATTAATCAGAGTTTATCCAGCCGGCTGCTTTGCATGCAGCTCTATCATGGTGCAGACTTCCCCGTTTGATTTGACCTTTTCATAGAGAAAATCTGCTCCTGTTTGAACTTCTGCAGGTTATTTATCCATTTTTCTGCAGACATCTTTATCCAAGCTAGAAATGTTTGCATTTACTTCATGTTCTGCTGCTTTCTGTGGGGAGATATTGATCTTCAGTAAAGTTGCTGATGAAATGAACAGAAATGAGAATGAAATCTCTTCTAACCGTTATTCAGGCTGCAGAGGAGCAGAGATTGAGTCAGAAAATTGCTTCTTTGGTAGAAATGAAGGTTCAGTGAAAATTGGAATCCTGTGAAACATTATGTGCTGGAACATTACGCGGAAATGATCAAAGCTATGAGGAATTGCTCTTGTTGGGAAAACGGAGCGTCGTGTACAAAGGCTCCATTTCACTCAGAAACCTTTTCTCACAGACGAAAGACTAAATTTAGCCTTAAAACATCCAGAGAGACTCGGCCAGCTGAAGACTGCAGCAGGTTAAAAACACTCATGTTATGTGATTTCCAGGAAGCTGTTTTTGCTTAGTTTTCTCTGAAGGACACCTGAACGGTTTGAACACGTCGCTCTTTTCCATCCAATCTTTAGTGTATTTTGCCTCCATTGTTCAAGCAGATGAAACCTGATGCAGGCGGGCGTAAAAAAACACCATAATGATGTAAAAAGCTTGAAACCAGCATACCAATCTATAAACACTTTGTGTTTTAGCACTGCTTCACAATGTCTTACAATTGTGGAAAGTAAATTGGGGTCAAAAACTAAATAAAAAACTCAATCAAACCAAATAAAATGAAAATAAAGTGACATCTGAAGCCTTCAGAAAGAGCATTTTAGTTGCTTATTAGTCAGGAGAACAATCTAGAAAATCTACTGTGGAAAATGTGGAGGCAGGGGTGGATTTAGGAAATGTGGGGCCCTAAGCAAAGACAGGCAGGGGGGCCCTCTGAAGTGAGAAGATGACACATCAAACAGCCCCATTCTCCAGATATAGAAATGTTAATAGAATAGACATCCATTATCTGTTCTAGGTTGTGTCCCTCTCTTCTTGTCCTTTTTCTTCTTGTTTTCCTCTCTATGTTTTGTACTCAGCTGACTTTTCATGCTGTCTCTAAAGGAATGAAAGATTTTTTCCAAGCACTAAACTCACTTAATATTCTAAGCGTTCTGATTATCAAAAGCATAATGTGCACAGATGAGGAATGTAAACAGAGTTTTATGGGGCCCCCAGGAACTTGGGTCCCTAGGCAACTGCCTGGTATTGCCTAATGGTAAATCCCTCTTTGTGTGGAGGACATCCAAAATAACTTCTGGCCAGAGAAAAACCCGTAATATGTAGCCAACATTTGGAAGAAGAATGTTTTCAAGATGACTTGGATAATGGGTCTTTTCGCACGTGGCGTCACGCCCTGTGCATTGTGGGTAATTAGCGCCATATTGGGGGGTCACCGTGCGAGAAATTAGAGCTGCTATTCAAGCGTCCCGAGGAGATTTACCTTTTCTCGGTAAATTAAAATGGCTCGTTCTTGTTGTGTTTTTTACAAACTTTGTCCCAGTTCTCCCCATTTTTTTTACCAAAACCAACAAAAAAAACACCTATATATTTGCTATGAACCTCAATATTTCAGGGGTCACAAGATTAAATGTATTTAGCATGTAAAAGAGCTTTATGTACTTTAAGTTTAATAATTTTGGAAGCTTTTTGCCGCCTGATAGGTTCGGATGCACCATCATTTACAGTTAGATAAAGCTGTGAAGTGAGACTTGTACAAGTTTGACTAATATCTTCCCTTTGTGGTGACTGCAGTCTTAGTGCATCCTTCTGGTTGAAATGAGTATAAATCTGGCACCCGACCATTAGTAAACAGTCCATGAGCGTCCAGAGATTTATAGTTTAGAATTCTTCCAGTGTATATGCACTAACACCATTAACAAGATACTAATTATGTCCATATTTGTAGTTGGTGGAAATAGCGAGGGAGCGGCTGTCCATGCTTTAGCTGCTAGCTCATACGGATCTATATTGCTAACTGAGGTTAGCTTAGCTAAATACCGGTCTCTGGTCTCGCGGCTTTACTGTCAATACTTGAACTCAAATTAACTTCATTTGGTCAGCGATTAGGCAGGTTACCCTCCAACATGGCGCCTCCTTGTGTCGAGGTCACATGACTGCAAAAGACCCATAGCCCGTTGTGACAAACACCAGATACAGCACTGGGACTTGATCAACAGTCGATACCGCACCGTGACAATGTCACTAACCAGTAGGTGGCAGTAGTGTTCTTTGACAAACATGGATGCCTCCAGTAAAGCACATTCACATGAAAATTACTCTGTATTAAAAACACTTATTTATTGAAACGTATTTAATAATTTCAGGTTTAAAGAACTTTCAGAAGGTTATATTCTGAATATGATCAAACTTTTCCTTTAATCGGTCCTCAAACTGTCGAAATAATAATGCATCTTGATAAATTTACTTGATAATGTATTTTGATTGAATATTTGACAAATCTGTCCCCAGTTATTGGTCTAATTTAGTCATTTAGGTGGATAACCTGTAAAGGGACGTAATAAACAGTATTTTTCTGACTTATTTAAAAAAATAAAATAAAAACAGAGCAGAAATAAAAAGGAATTGTCAGAGAAATGAAGCTGAAGCTGGTGGTGTTTCAGCTAGTCTGTGTGACAGAGCTGCTGATGGATTTATCCGACTCCATAATGTTCTGTGATAATAGCAGCGACCTGAGGTGTTTCCCCTCCTATCAGACAGAACTCGGTCAGCAGGATCTCAGATCAGTCTCTTCAGCCTGTAATGGATTTTTTTTTCAGTCCTTGCTCCTTCGTGTGCAGCCGCAGAGACGGAAGACAATTTCATTTACCTGCACCTAATGAAAAGATGGTTTGCTGTGTGATAGTGGGAGACGGAGTGGGACGTCGTCTTCATGCCTGTAGCTGCGGCTTCAGAGCTGAAATGAATGAATGAATGAATCATCTTGGGCTCCTGGAGGCAAACTGAGAGGCCCGTCTGCATCTGCAGCTCCGCAAACTCCAATCATTCTTCCTGTGGAGACCTGCTGTCTACAGTTTCCCTCATCTTTAGATGCAGCACAGGGAGGAATAGTAGGCAGGTGCAGACTGAAATAAGGAAAGTGTAAAACCTTTCTGCTCTAAATGGCTGCAGATGTAAACAGGAATCTGCTCTTGTACGTTTATGTGGGCGCCGTGGCTTTAAAAGCTTTCTGCTCTTTATTCATTCAGGAGGTAAAAAGCAAGAAAAGAACCAATGAGTGTTTTTTATATTCAGCAAGGCGAACGAGGAGTTAAACTTCAGAAGCTTTTATAAAGAAGCATTAAGGTGGAATGAAGGCAAGTCGATTTGTTTTTCTTATTCAGTCACAAGGAAAGGTAACAGGAAAGAAACCGGAGGCCTGTTTGCTTCATTTATCCTTGAACATTAATGAGTTTAATACTTGGCGTATTCTGAACCTTCTCTGATGGGTGTTTGGTTTTTATAAAGATTTCAGCTGCTTGTGGCGCGTGCAGTGACATCACATTAAGGGGAAAATGGCAAATGATTGAATCAGGTTTTCTACTCGATGTATTTTCACAAAGACTGAGATGAAACTGACTCACCTAAGGAGGGGGGGGGCAATATTTTACATTTACATAATGTTTGAATGCAGTTTACTTCTGGTATTTTCAATACTATTTAAATAGATACATGTATTTTTAAAAGTACATACATTTTAATACATTTTATAAAGAAAAGCTTTGTTTTTATTTAATACTACGGTTGGCTTTGGTCGCTTGATGCCGCCTTCTAGCTTCTTCTTTCTCTTTGAGAGAAAAGCTTAGCGCTGCGGAACCGAATCAACTAATACACACGGGAATTGTATGGGAGTAAATTATCCTGCCATAATGCCAGAGCACATCATTTCAATTTGAGAAAAGAATTTCATCTTCTTGCTCTCAAACTTAGAATGCTCACACTCCAAAACATGCGCTCTCTCCTCAAATATTTTCTCTTCTTTCTCAAATCTTTGTTTCTTCTCTCAGATTTAATGCTTCTTGCACAGATATTTTCTCCTCTCCTCCTTGCCTCTCCTTCTTTTATGCACAAACCGCTTCTGTTCGAAGTCTCACGATACACGGCAGTAGCGCGACCACTTGGCGGATTTTTGCTCTCTCAGATTGGATCCAATCGTTAACGCCTAGCAACCTTTCCAGCTAATAGAGCGACAGCCTCAGAAAGGGTGCGCTTGTTTAACCCTACTGAGTGTGCCTGTGATAAACCCTTACCGACAAGTGGCAGCCTAGTGGTTTAGAGCATAGGGCTTTCAATCCTGAGATTGTGAGTTCGATCCCCACTCCCACAGACTGCCACTCTGGGTCCCTGAGCAAGACCCTTAACCTCACACTGCTGCTCGGGCTCCCTCACAATGGCAGCTCACTGCTCCCTCCCCAAGGGGATGGGTTAAAATGCAGAGAAGTAAGTTCCCTCTGGGATTATTAGAGAATATCAAAAAAAAAAAAAATAAAATAAAATGGCTTTTTTGCTGCAAAATCCGTAGCAGAGCCTACTGGCGTATCTGACAAGTGAAGTAACCATTTAGGAAAAGGGAAGTGGGACAAAAATGCATACAATACATTAGTAATACATACATAAAATACAAAAAAAAACAAAAAAAACTCTAGTCACGCCCTAATCCAGAGATAAATAGAAGATATTGGTTCTCAGCCATATTGGCAATATTAACATCTGGTATCTATTGGTGATTTTATCGGCGCATCCTTAGGAAGTCTACCAGTTGTTGACTAACTTTTCTTGCTTTAATATTCTTTGATTGAACTCTATTATGCTGTAAAGCCTGACCTGTAATCTTAATTGGACTAATCCTTAGAAATCCTGCTGTAATTATGGTGCAGACTGTGTCCACTGGTGAGCTGAATGAAGCTCTCAGTCATTTTCACTGTAGCTAAGTGGCTTTTCTCCTGCTGGAGCTGCCAATATGTGCGAGCCACACTTCTAATTGAGCTCTGACATGTGGGCACATGTTTCAGCCTCATGCTACCATCAGCTGCTGACGCTCCAGGGACTGGCCTCCTTCCTCCTCCTCAGGCTTCAGCCTCCTCACACCTCCTCTAGCCATCAGACGGCTGCCTGTCGTTTCCTGCCACTGACCTCAACACCTCAGCTACTGTTATAATTTACTCCTCAGGCTGGCCTGTCTGGACTCGCCATCTTCTCGGTCGCCCTAATGTACATTTTTAGGAAGATAGCAGCTTTAGATGGCTTCCTCTGGACCGGTGACGAGTTAAAATGAAAAATAAGGAAACATGTTAAAGAAAAAAGGTGAAACTTAAAAACAAAAACGGATTTAAAAGTGAATATTTATGGGGTCCAGTAGTTAAAGTTGATCCTGCTCTAATTGACAGGAAATGTTCAACGCTAGAGATAAACAGTAAATTAAATAAAATTCCCCATTCGTTACAAGAAAATAAACTTTTAGATTATATTGAGCTTTTTTTTTAAAACTCATAATCATTTTATAAACGCAACTTTTGATTTAGGTTTTATTTGATCAACCAAAACAAACTGGATATTTAAAATAAAATCTAAGGTTTTAATAAGTGTAAAGTTTTTGCACTGAGCCTTGTTTGATCCAACTCTAGCTCTCATCACCATAAACTCGTCACAGAGGGGAAAGCATCATGCTGTGGGACGCTGTCCTTCAGCACAGAGAGGGGGAACTTTCTGGAGCTAAACCCAGAACATTTCTGGAAGAAAACCTGTTGAAACAGCAGGAAAACATAAAAAACACTTAAACAAGCAAGTGTTTAAACGGCCTAGTCAAAGTCCAGACCTTAATCCTGGAGAACCTGTAAAGACTTGATGATTGATGCACATATAGGATCTTTATTTAATATAACAGAGCTTTTCTGTTGGATTTCTAAATATTTTATTTAATTATTTTCCTTCCACGTCACCATTATGTAATAATTTGTTATTCTGTTGCATAAAATAACCTTTTTTCAGTGAACTTTGTGGTCATACTGAGAAAAATCTGTTTTAAAGATGATTTTATCTGATCTATTTGAGACAAACTGGTTGTTTTTGCATTTTCCTTAATCGACAAACAGTTCTTCACTCTAACTAGAGTAAATATATATGACAACAACAATGTATTCAGTGTTATATATCTTGGTTTATTTATGAAGAGAAATCTCTCCTGAGACGAGTTATTAAAATCACCTGGAACATATTTTGCAGTGGTTTTTGGAGGTAGATGCCCCCCCATGAGACTCTCCGGTGGCAGCTTTGAAGGATGCTGCCTGTCAGAGTTAGCCAAACACTTCCTGATGCTATTCTCTGAAGCCTTCCTGTCCAAACAATAACAGAGAAGCAGCAGCCGTCTGAGCAGATGCCTGTAAACATGCAGACATCGGGCCGCTCTTCTTCTGATACGTTGGAGGAAATAATGTAGAATAAAATGCTCTAAAATTCCACTAAAAGTGAATACTTTCCCTCTGAATCCATTTTTCAGCATTGGTTAAGGGATTTTCTACTCAGACATGGGATTCTTACACCATTGCCACTGTCAAAGCTGAGAGGAACCCGTCAGACCTGAGTGAAGTTGGCCCCCCCACCTTCTTCAAATCAGACAAAATTAGATTCAAACGTTTGTGCTGGTTTGGATTTGAACATATTAATGAAAATGTAAAGGTCAAAAGGTCAACCAGCCCCCCCACCTTATTCAAATTAGACAAAATTTATGTCAAACGTTTGTGCTACTTTTTTGCTGGTTTGTGCAGCAAAAATTTTCGTTTGTGCCGCTTTGGCTTCGAAGATTTGAAGAAGGTGGGGGGTTGACCTTTGATGACCTCTAGAAACATCTCTTTATATCTTTAAAATGAAAGCTGCACAAATGGAAATTTCTGCTGCACAAACATTTGACACCAATTTTGTCTAATTTGAAGAAGTTGGTTGACCTTTTGACCTTTACATTTCCATTAATGCTTCAAACCCAAAGCAGCACCAAAGACAATTTTTGCTGCACAAACGGAGCTGAGTTAATTGACACCCATTTTGTCTGATTTGAAGAAGGTGGGGGGGCTGGTTGACCTTTGATGACCTCTAGAAACATTTATATCTTTAAAACGATAGTGGCACAAACAAAAATTTTTGCTGCACAAACGTTTGACACTAATTTTGTCTGATTTAAAGAAGGTGGGGGGGCCACTTCACTCAGGTCACCGTCGGTCATGGATGCACCTCTGAGTGAATCTCCTGCAGGAGCGTCGCCGCTGTGGGATGGCGCCATAATCCCTCTGAGGCAGGGCGGCACACACCGACTCGCTCCTACTGCTGAGGTGGAAACTATCAGCACCCAGCTTCTGAACACCCCCCCCGTAAAAAGCAATGCATACTGAACGGATTTATCCGACTATCTGCTCGCTCTGCGTGGCGTGTCGCCACCACCTGCTCAGCAGCAGAAAAATAAAGTCTGGTTTCAGTTTTTGTTTATCTTCTGGGCTCCGCAGACGTTCCTCCATATATCCGTTAGATTACGGATGACGGATAGAGCCGGACCCGGCTGTGACGGCCCGGACCGACCCAGCTGCCTCCGAGGTTCTGGTGTGTGTCTGTGTTTGTTAAAGAGCTCGCAGGGCGGGGAGGAGCGTGGATGAGAAGAAAGGCAGAATAAAGAGGAAATAAATCATTTGGTTCCTTGATTGCGTTTCACTCCTCCAAACTGCTGCTGTGCAGCCAATTTTCCCCAGATTCAGGAATGATTTATGGAAACGTTTCACTTCTCTGGCCTCTGTTGACTCGTGTAGATTAACTCCACCAATGAAATCCAGTTTTGTGGAGTGAATATTTATTTCTAAAAGTAATTCTGTCCTCATCGGGCGCGTATGAAGCTTTTTTAACTCTGTCTCGCTGTTATTTAATCAACGCTTCTCTTTTCTTTTTTTCTTTTGCAGAACCAGACGTTGTGCAAAGGCCTCAATGAGCTGCAGAACGGTCAGGTAGGTGAAAGGCTGCTCTCCTCCTCCGTTAGATCAACATCCATCCAGGATTCAGGCTGGGGGGAGAATTTTCTCAACTCATTTAGGGAAACTTTGCACATTTATTGTTGCACGAAACGTTTAATTAACGTTTAAGAACCAGATTTTGTTACTCAGACTTCATCGGTTCAAACTGATGTTGGTTCATGTTTTCATTGAGGGGATTTAATTATTTTTCGAAGTATAAATCTGCTTTATAACCATAAACTTTCATGGTTAAAAAAAAAACTCTGTATTCTGTATTTTTAATCCCCAGTAGAAAAACTGGATCAGCTGAATCCTGTATCTTGGATCCGTTTTAGCCGCTGATTGGATCATCATTTAGAATCAGATGATTTACGATCCGATCAGTCCTGAGAAATCGCGTAACGGTAATGATACGGGTGAATATCGCCATAATTTCACAACTTTGATCAACTCTCATTACCTGCATGCATCATAAGAGACTGTAATGGTTACTGGCAGCTATAGGGGGTAAAACGTGTCGCCTCTGAAATCCGTTTCATGTCAAACAACCTTCTGCAGATATTATAAAGGCCCAGCTGAGGAAGACGAGGGTACGTCTCTGTCCTTACCTGGACTATAGAGGATCTTTAAGACACTTTAAGGTGTGTTAAGGAAATAAAGGGACACAAAAATGGCCTTAAGTTCTTTGGATCTCTAATTTAAACTGTTTTTTTGGAATATATTGCATCCTGAAGTGCAGTGATTGGATGAATACTGGATAGTAGGATTATTCAGACCAACCATCAGTCTTTAAACCTTTATAATTTGATAGAACGGCTCTTTAATGGTCCTTTGGATAGGTCTGCGGTTCATTTCTCTGCAGTGACTCTCAGCTGTGGTCACTGCAGGGGAATGCTGAGCAGCTCGTCGGGCTGCAGGGGGAAAGAAAGGGAGCAAAAGTAAAAGGATTCATTATCCGTCAGTTTAATTTCAGCACTGCCATTCATTAGGCGGTGGAAGTCGATTCCGGCGTTGCGTTGCGGCTGCGTTGCTTTCTGCAGGAGAGGGGAAACCTCATTAAAACAAAGTCTGTTATGGGTGGATAATTGTTGCAGAGCATCAGCGTGTGTAATTAATGCTGGATCGGTTCTACAGGTTGATGCTAAATATGCATTTTATCTTCTCAGCTGGTTAAAGTAGAATTATTATATAGTTTTGCTTACAACCGGCGTGTTTATATCAGCTCATTACTGCTGCTGTTAACTTAAGGAGGTAATTAAAAAACGCTGCTTTAGTCTAACGGCAGAAACAGTGAAGATCGGCAGAGCTTTGCTCAGAAAGGAAACAGAAAATCCCCGCTGGTGCCGTTTGTTTAGATGAAAACGGCGGATTAATAAGAAGTCAGGCAGTTTGCAGGTTCTCCGACTCGTTCCAAGATCCTCCAGCATCCGTAGAGCCAAGAGCACCTTCCTTTGTTTTCCTCCCTCAGGTATAATTAGACCCAATCAGGCAGATCAATTCTCAGCACCATAATGTGACAAAGAGAGGAGCTGTTAAATGATTCCCTGGAGAGTTTCAGGAGGTTGTTCATTGTTTAAGATTCGCTCTGAATCAGTGGAGGCAGACGGATCTGGTCAGGTGCCAAAAACAACTCTGACTGACCAGCTTCAGGGTCAGACTCGCTCTGACTCTCCTACAGATGTTGCTGCAGCGGTTATTATTAGCTGATTCACACTGAACTCTTATTTAATTAGAAAACCTTAAATTGTCACAACAACCTGTGTTAGCTGAAGGACTGAGTGCTCGTTGTTTTCCTCCCGTTTTCATTCCTGTAAGTAGGGCAGGATACGGCTAAAACTTTTATCACAATAGTTGTTGTTTTTTTTACTTCAGTCGATATAATTCTGATATAAACAATAAATCCTCAGCCAGGAACGCCCACAGCCGATGCCTTTACAAAGCAGTAACCGATGGAAACGCTGGAAAAGAAAACGGATCATTAGCGAATCTGAGGAGGTACTAATGCATCAAAGGAGCAGAAGTGACAGAAATGATATTGGCTCCGTTAGTTTATAAGTATCCTATAAACTCTTCTCTCTTTAGAAATTAGTTTATGGTTTGATATCCGTTTAGTTGAGTTTAAAATATAATCAGATTTTCATGATTTTAAGGTGGAAAAGCTTTAAAATCGGTCCTGGAATCAGTTTAAGATCCATTATGATCAGTGATTTTAGCCCGTCTGCAGCACAGCTCTTCACTTTGTCCGTTTTTAATAATTACTATTTATAGAAACAAATTATAGCAGGTTTCCAAATATCCAAGCTATAGATTAAAGCCTCCAGTGTTTGTTTGGGTGATGTTTGGTCTCTTCGTGCGGAGGACGGCGCCTGTTTTAGGAATAAACGACTGATGGCTACCTGCTATGAGCAAATTAAATATCGACTCCATGTATTGATGTTTGGAACTAATTCAAAGTGATTTCAGATGAGCAGTAATGGTGGGGGCGGAGCCTCAGGGGTGGGGTTCAAATCACTTCAAACTGCTCGTTAGGCAGAAATCTAAAGATTAATTTTTTTACTTTTAAGATTCAATAGAGATCAAACATTAATCTGGTGGCTGTTACGATTTAGTTTTTATTAATATATTATTCACAAGTGAAATGCCAGAGTTAAGACATTTGTGCAAAAAAGCTGCTAATTTTTCCACATTTTGTGAGAAAATTAAGAAATGAAAAACTTTTATCACCTTTGCGATGAAGTTAATGTTCTCAGTAGCGCTAGTCTGTTGCCTCGGAGTGCCTTCTAGTTTTTATTATAAAAGTTTTAATGTTAAGTTTTAACTTCATCTTCCCAAAATGAGACATTTTTCTTAAAAATAAGAAATTTAAATGATCAGAATTTCATATTGAGGCGTCCAAAATCTGAATTTTAGGTGTAGAAATCTAAAAATGTTGCTATTCCAGTAAGAAAATGTCAAAGTATTTGAACGGGAAATTGAGTAAACCTGGAGGTTTTCTTCCCGTTTGTCCTGATTTTATTTGGTCTAAAGTTACCTGGAGTGTAAACAGTTTGGATGAAACCAGACAGGAAAGGATGCGGTTTAGGAAATGACGGCTTACATCCCGCTGAGATGATGGCTGCAGCCATCAGATGCGCAGATAAGGGGAGAGGAAGAAATGGAAGGAAATAACGGGAAGACCCTGTGGTCTTCCAACATAATCTCCCTCCTGTAAGCTCCTGAGGTTTTTCTTTTTCTCTCCTCTTGCAGCTTAGAGTGAAAAAACTAATCTTAGGCGCCCCGCTGCAGAAGTGGAAAGTGTTCACTTCACATCCACTTGGCCAATATTTACCTGCTGGCTCAAAGCAAACAGCTGATACTGGAGGCTGTCAGAGTCAGTGAGGCGAGGAGGAGGAGACGGAGATAACGGCAGAACGGCTGCAGAAAAATGGAGCTTCATACCTGCTAAACAAATAAAGATAAGCTGCCAGATGGATTCAAAGGGCAAACGCAGAGTTGGGGGAAATTGATCCGGAGCAGAAATGAACCATTAATGCTCCTCAGTGGTTCCTCAGGTTTTAGGAAAGGATCCTCTGGTTGTTTCCCTGATTAACAGACTTTTGCAGCGTTTCGTAGCTTATTGGTGTGACGTATTCATGTAATTCAGATGCGGGTCACGTAAAATAGTTACATGGATGTGAAGTTGATGAGGATTGTGGGTGTAAAGCATGGATGGGTTCATGGAGCGAAGCGTCTGTGGGATTATTTAGGGAAAATCCTCTCCTCTGTCATTTGTTCACATTAAAGGATCCTTCTGCTCACATTTGCTTTTCTCTCTGATTGGCTCTGAGTTAGGAAACGCTCCCTCAGAGCCCCGCCCTCCCACGGTGGAGACCACCCACCCCAGCAGCAGGCCCCCTCCTCTGCACGCATGTTGGGATGTTTCCTCTTTGCCTCAGGCTGTCCTCCTATCCAAGGGGGGGTAGATGGGCGGCGACAGAAAGCTGTCCCTTTGTCCGCCTCGCAGTCCCTCTGGGCGTCTACAGGAAGTTCTCAAATGTCTGCAGAGACGCAGGCGGGACCGTCTGCAGATGTTCGGTTTACAAAGAACCATCAGGAAACAAAACAAGGCAGCTGAGGTGTTTTCATTTGGATTAAACCCAAACACTTTCCCTCAGTCTTCCATAAATACTGGAGGTTCAAAGGTTTAATCCCTTTAAATAAAAGCTTTTCTTTCACCATGTGATTGTTTTCCTCTAAAGCATCAGAAGGACCAAACGGTCCTGGTTCTGTTTGGACCCTGGTACCGATAGAGGACTGAAGTTGGACCCGATCAGACCTCAGTTCTGGTACTTAGGAAGCCAGCTTCAGTCTGAACAGAATCAGGATTCACATCAGGTTGTTCATCTCAGTGTTTTTGTGCGTTGGACTGTTTCTGAGGTTTCTGCTCTTTGTGGCTGCATCTGTCTGCCTCCATTGTCTGTGGGAGTCCATCTGCTGCCCCCCCCCTCCCTCATCCTCACCCCTCCTGTCCCCTCTGTGACTCTGTCTGCACCCCCCCCCATTCATCTTGTCTCCTCAGAGTTCAGGATTGTTATCGGAAAACTTTCTTTAAGATTTTAACAAAGAAACTAAAAGAAAAACTGAAATTTTCTTTGCATTTTTCTGTGTTTCTGTTTAATAACTTTTTAATGATCTGGCTCAGCAGACCTCAGCGATTATAAACATCACATAAAAACAAGCTTATAAATGGAAAAGGTTTTATCTTTTAATGCATTCGATTAATCACTTTAATTTCACCCTTTCCTCCTTTTTTAGGAACCCTCTTGTCGCTCTATTGTCCTTTTCTATGTTTTTCCTTTTTCACAGAAACATCAAGTGACTTTTAATTGTTTAATGGGTCATTTTAGCTTTTAAAAACATCTCAAAATTGATTGAAAGGCTTAAATTGAGGAAATAAACAGTCGGAAAGGAAAATTGCTCCGATTATTAAGCTCTGTGTGTCTGTAGAAGTCAGTCATTTAAAAAACAGCTTCATGGTGGATTTAAATAAATGTAAACAATAAAAAACATGTTTTATTTGAAACCAGAAAGCATCAGTTATTACTGCTTCTGCAGTTTTTCAAACTGGCAGAAAGAATCAGTTTGATTCAATCTAAAATGACCTGATTAATCCCAAGTCAAACCTTCCAGGTTTATTCAGATTCCCTGTTGAAGGATCTCCTGTAGAGGTCTGTGTTACAGCAGCCCTGAGGAGGCCTCTAACTGAAAACATTTTGCTGCGGAAAAACGTTTAATTTATGATGCTGCATAGTTTTCCATCATTGTTTTCATTAGTTTTCTTCTAAGCATCAACATTGAAATTCCAGAACTGAGTCTTTATTCTTCATCAAGTTAAACCAATAATCTGCTGAAATCCATAAATTTATTATAATTATGTTGGTTTGATAAATATTACATATATTTCTGACTTTAACTCAACAGTTTCTACCCAGATTAAGTCTTTGGTTCCATGAGGCCCCAAATGATCCCTAAACATTAACCTGGATAATATCTCGCTAAACTCGTTATGTGAACAGAGCTAATATTAGGTAACTGAAATAGCAGAAACGGTTATTTTTTTCATATTTCTACTTAGTAAAAGGATTATGATGCAGATTAGGGCTAAAAAAAATAACCGGATTAATCGTGATTAATCAATTATTGAAATAACCACTAATTTAGAAATTAATTAATCGTTAAATGGAGTGTAGAGACTCTAAAACATGCATTTAGCTGACAGAGGGACCCACTTAGAGCAGGAATTATACCAAGAATAAAAAAAAATCTATAGACATTTAGCATTTAAGATAAAAATAAGAAATCTGTTAATCTGTTCTATCCAGAACTTCTCAAGTGGAAAAGTTTGTTTCACCTGGTTGATTTTAGGAAAAGTCTTCTTTAAGGAACCATGAAAAAATAATCAACAGATGAATTGATTTGCTAAATAATCTTTAGTTGTGTCCCTAATACAGATTAAAGTTTATTAGACCAACAGTGAAGGATTTTAATCTCATTTGAGGAACCTTCTCTCCTCCCTCCCAGCTTGTTTTCTTCAGGAAAGATAAAACTTTACAATCCAGGGCGTTTTCCTAACAGATGTCCTTAATCCCGGTTAATCCCGGATGTTAAACTGTTGTTTTCTCTGCTGTAAGCGGGGGGGGGCCACCGCCAGCTGGACTCCTTCACACGCCCTTTGGTCCTGGTCCAGTTCTGTCTGTCCATGGAGCCTTCCTTCCTTCCCTCCCTCTATTTCACTTTTTGGTGAAGTTTTTAATTTCAGTGATCAGCCTTTAAATCGGCACCAATAATTCCTGTATTTCTCAGATTTTCCACTTTGACGCAGCCGATCCTTCCTCAGAGTTGTGTTGTTTGTGTTTTCGGCTGCAGCTCGATTTTCAGGGTTTGGACAGAAGGTTTGAGCTGTTGGGATCCAGCCACATCTTTCTGCTGCTGCTTCAGATTATCTCGGTCTCATTCGGGATTGTTTGATTTCAAATCGACGCTCAGGTCCTCAGGTGAGGGCGGTTGGTGTCTTCAGGTGGAGGGATTTTTAATTGAACGTATCAGTATATGCAGTGGAGGCTGGTTCTGTTCAGAAAGGAGATTTAGATCAACTAATTTTCATAGAATTGGTCAGATTATTAAAATTGGTGTATCTTCTATAAACATAATTACTGATATTAAATGGAAAATACAGGATCAGCTGATCAGCTGGAAGGTCTCCAGACAGACAGGGATATTTTCTTTTTCTTTCTGCTCTTTTTCACATAAAAAGCTTCCCTTAGTTTTGGAAAACACACCAAACTGCTGCAGGATGTAAATTATTGCAAAGATCCAGTTTGCAGAATAAGAAGAAGCCCTTTCAGAAGCAAAGAGGAGGTGAAACAGGAGCTGCAGTAGATTTGAAACATTTCAGGGTGAAGAAATCTCATCAGCTGATAGTGTAGCTGTGAGGCGGCGAGCAGCAAAAAGCTGCTGCAGATGGAAGCGCCTCATTAATGGTTGGTCAGTAGGTCAGCCTGTCCGTGTTTACAGAGGCTGCAGATGTTGAGTCAAGGAGAAGATGAACTTTTCTCCAGCTCATAAAATATGAAGCCTGAGCTCCGTGTAAGGCTCTGAAATCATGATTACTTTCACTAAAATACTGAATTTTAAATGGCTGCTGTATAAAAAGTAGACATTTGAAGTAATAATTATCAAATGTGCTGCAGTGTTTCATTTATTTATTGATTTAAAGCTTCCTGAGTTTCATGCATTACATCATCAGCAATCTGTTCGTACTGCAAAGTAAAAACTAAAGTTATAAAGCAGAATATGTTAAATCTTATAAGAAAATAACAGATTTTTTATTGCAATTTGTATATATATATATATATTTTTTTTTTTTTTTTATTTATTCATTAGAATCCCAAATCATAACTGTATGATTATTTTGTTTTAAGAATAGTTTAATCTACTTTACTGACAGAGTTTATAACGTGATATAAACCCTGAGATGGGAAACGTTTGCTGCAGATTTAGATGCCTCTGCAGTGATGCAGAGGTTTTTACTTCTGGGTTCACGTTCTGTAATTCTGCTTCAAACTGATTTTTATTCAATCTAAAACCCAAACATGGACATTTCCACTTTTATCAAACAAGTTCTTTCATATTAAAAGCCTCCTGCTGGGGTGAGACAGGATGAAGCTTTTAATTTGAAACAGTCCTAAGGTTGGATGAGTCCTGATGTTTTTCTCAGGAAGCCAGCAGCTCTCTTTATTTACATGAAATCCTATTTCTGCTGAACCGACGTATCTCTGTTAAAACCCCCGCATGAAGGTGACACCCCTGTAGCACTGGGTGGGGGTCAGCCAGCCGATATCAGGGCATATTAGCTGGTTTGTTTGTTTTTTGAGGTGCATGCATTCATTCACCAACTGATCAATGGATTTAGCTACTTGCCTATGAGGTCATTGTTTGTTTGTTTTTCTGTTTCTTTTTTGTTCAAATTGAGACCTGAGTGACGTTTGTGATCATGGAGTCATTTTTATCATGGAAAAGGAGGAAGAGGAGCCGAAATCCGCTTCAGAAATCGCTCCCCTTTATCTAAAGAACTACAACAGTCATGGATCCATTTGAATGATGTGAAAATAATCTGGATCAGCTTCAGATTTTATAAAAGCTGTCGATCCTTAATAATCAGCTTATGGTAAAAGAAATCATCGATTTTTATTAAGAAAAGCAGGAATTTCTGATGAGTTATAGCAGGCCTCAATGTTAACCTTCGCCCGATCGCCCGGGGCAAGTAGTTTTTACAAATTTCATTGCATTTACCCGCCGGGCAAGTGCAAAGATCGCCAAAAAAAATTATTTATCTCTCAAAATTACTTTTAAATCACGACATTCGCTTAAAAAAAGGACCCACAAGCATTGCCGGCGCCATTTTTGTTGTTTTGTACACAATCTCGCGTGATTTGAAAAAAAAAACCGCGAGATTTGAAAACCGCGAGATTTTCTGCCAGATGGCGTGGTTTTTGTCCGGGAACTGGCGCGAATCAGACACATTTTTTCGACTTGGCAGGCTAAAAAACAACAAAGCAAAAACATGTAAGTACAGTTACACACCCACCACCTGTTTCACCCTCCACCCAGATAACCATAGATTAAAAATAATCGGTCAGGGATTAGGAAAGTTGGCATAATTACAGTGTAGATATGGTTATCATATGGCAGCCTTCTGTACAGTGATGCAGGTCATACATTAAAAAATGTTCATTACATTTTTTCTCTCAGACATTCAGTGGTGCATTTAAATGTTATAGAGCTAAACATGTTAGATTGGTGACCTGTTATGTTATTATTATTGTCTTGTTGCTGCATTTATTTTAAAGTCAGGGAAAACTGGATCCTGAGTTTAAAAGTCAGGAGTTTCTGAAATGATGTCAGACTGTGGAAACCCTGAATAAAATAACTATAATGATTCTCTAGAAAAGTCACATTATATTAATAGTATTATCTTCTATAAACATACCGTTGACTCTAAAATAAAAAAGTTATTCATTGGGACATTGACTTCTGTCTGTGATTTATCTTAAGTTTTTTAACCTGTCAAGTTTTTTTAGATTTTTAAAATTACAATTTATATTTTTCCAAGCACACAACAGTTTAAAGCAAAGTTTAGTTTGAAAAGAATGTGCAGGAAGGATTGAAAAGCATGTTAACACGGTAATGTAGGCTGGAGTTCATTATCTGACGCAGCATGCAGATACACACCAGGAACCTGGAAACTTAAAAAATACTGAATTACTAAAACATTTAAAAAACAAACATGTTTCATTGATATATATACAAAAAATGAATATTAGGAACTATATTTATCAAACATTAAACTGGGCAAGTAAAAATTGTTTCTGGGCAAATGAAATGTGAAAATCGGGTAAGTGGTAAAAATCCTTAACGTTGACCCCTGGCTATAGATTATATTCCCATAGATCCGCTATGAAACTGAAACAGATTCTTAACCCAACTGCTGTCAGATTTCCTTTTTTTCTACATGTTTTCGGAGCGTTTTGATTTAAAAAAATATATATTTTAGGCAAAAAGTGGCTTAAATTAGTTTATTTAGTTTGAAAGGTCAAAGTTGTGTTTTTCTGTTTATTAAACAGCATTTTTTTCTACTTGGTTTACATCTGGATGTGAAAATAAGGGGAAAATCTTTTATTTCGGTCAACAAATAAAAGAATAAAATATGTTACAATAGAAAGGACAACATGAAACTGAAGCGGTGATGATATATTAACATCAACTATCTGTTGAAACCATAGACTAGTGCAAACGTTAAATATATTTAAAAAAAGCTTTAGATCTAAGTCTTTAAACATTTTTTTTAGAACAGAGTGGATAAATTATGCCGGATGTTGGACGATTTGATTTAAAATTTAGTTAATTAGCTTTAGTTGGAGGGAAACTGGCTAAATAGCCTTATATATCAGCATCACCACCATGAGTAATATTAATACACAGTTTGACTATTCTATAATACTGAGATTATGTGATTTATAGTTAAATAAAAGATAACAAATCTCTCCATTCTGCCTCCAACTCTATTTAAAATAAATCCTGTAAAAAGGCTTAACTTCCTGTTTCTATGGAGGTTCTGGTCTGATATGGTCTTTGTTCAGCTCCCTCTAGTGGTCTGGAGCAGCGCTGCTTTGTGCATCACTTTATATTGGAGGGAAAACTTCTTGTCAAACCTTACATGAATTTAGCTTTTTAGCAAGTTTATTTTTCTGAATCAGGAAGTTATGAAGTTTTGGATATAAATGTAAGTTGGATTTTTCAGAACAAATGGATGTATTGTTTTGTGTTTTTTTGACTCGTTCATCAGTCCTGATATTTGGATCCTTCGGTCGCATTCCAATGAACTTTGCTGCACATGGAGGAAAAAAGAGGCGCTGCAGGCACGTTTGATTTGCATTTAAATGGATTTATTGTCCGAGGCTGGTGTGTCGGGCGCAGACTGACCACATGATGTAGGAAATGAAAGCAGCCCTTGGCCGCCTCCTCGTGTTTGTCTCCAGGCTGCATAATGAACATTTTAATGTGATTGTTATCTGCTGGCGGGCAGCAGAAACGGAGCAGTTAGACTAACAATCAGTGCTGCTTATTATGGAGACTGAAACAGTGTGGGCATCGGGGGGGTTATTGATTCAGTTCCTCAACAGACTCAGATGGAGTCCAAATGAAGGTAGTTTTAATCATGTCAGCGGTGAAGCTGCTTTGAAGGCTGTCAGATTACACAAAAAATTACGCAGAGGAAACCAAGGCGATGATGGAGTGGCGTGGAGTTAATGTTTCTGCCTTTTGCAGCTAGAATAAATGTGACCAGCAGCTGTTTCAGACTCTAAACTCGCTGAAAACAACAGTTAAACTTAAAAACAAAGTAAGTCCTGATTTTTGCTCTAAAGTTGTACGATTTTTATCAGAATGTCAACAGAGGAGCAGCTGGTAGCTTTTATTCCTCTCAGGGAAAAGGTCCTTCTTTATGTTTCCAGATCCAGATCATCTTATAGTTCATTCAGTTTATTTCTATAGCTCCAATTTAAAACGCATCATCTCAAGGCAGTTTCCAGTTCACCAGATCATCCAGTCAGATTGATTCAAAGTTTTCTATCTAAGGAAAACCAGCTGATTGCATCGACTCATTGACGTCCCTCACACTAAGCATGCTTGTAGCGACAGTGGAGAGGAAAAACTCCCTTTGAACAGGAAGAAACCTCCAGCAGAACCAGGCTCAGTGTGAGCGGCCATCTGCTGAGCCCCCACTGGGGTTCAAGGAGACAGAAGCAGACATAGAAAAAGAAGCATAGATACAAAAAAGCAGCTGTAAAAGGCGGCCCCGTCCCAGGGAAACACACACAAAGCAAGGCACGAGCTCCGAGCCAGCTCCCATGTCAGAGGATGAAGAGAGCACATCCAGTTAGGTCACAGTCAGAGAAACAGGACTACACTGGAAAACAGGCCAAGCTCCAGCATCTAGAAACAAAGGTGTTGATGGCAGCAGCACAGCTGATATTTCTCTCCAGGATGGAGTCACAGCCAAACAGGAACAGACCAGATGAAGCTACTATGAGAAAAGCAGAGAGAGCAGAACGTTAGAGATTGAACTAACAGATTCTGCAGAGTGGGAGAATAGAGATAGAATGAAGCAGAATGATGAAAAAGGGGTCCCTATGTCCCTCCAGCAGTCTAAGCCTATAGCAGCAGAACTATAGAGATAGATCAGGATAACCTGAGCCACTCTAACTAGAAGCTTTATCAAAAGGAAAGTTTTAAGCCTAGCCTTAAAAGTAGACAGGGTGTCTGCCTCACGGACTAAAACTGGTAGTTGGTTCCACAGGAGAGGAGCCTGATAAACGTTACTGAGCTCTGAGGCTGATTATTAAATCAGTTTAAGGTTTTTGCATTTTATGTTGGATTTTCAGCCTTCTAAAAATGACTAGATGGGCTTCAGCATGAATGCAGAACCTAAACCGTCTCAGGTTACTGTCGTAGTTTAATGTGGAAAAGCAAAAAGAACGTTAATGCTGAATGTATTAAAAACATTTACTTTCACATAACATCTCTGGATCAGCAGATACTAAATAAAGTTTTTACATTCGTGTTGCTAACAGAAGTCCAGACATGCTGCGGATGTTGGAGCTCAGATGTAGTAAATACAGAACATGAAGCAGGTCTTCCTGCTGAATCAATAAAATATTCATGAACTGAACCCTGATCTGATCAGAGGAGCGTTGTGCTTCTGTCACCTTTACACGGAGTCCCACCGCGAGCCGATCCACTTCCAGATGATCCGGTCCTGATGGGAATCACATCTGGGCTCCTGGTGTCTCTCAGCTGGAGCTCCACCTTCTCACGCAGAGCCGCTCGGCTCCCCGATGGCGCCGCTCTGCCAGACTCCGGGCGAGGGGCCAGGCTGTCCTGTTTGCCCCTCGTTGATAAGCTGTCAGAGTGCCAGAGGCGGATCAGAACGGGTCCAAACGCTGCAGCCAACTCAATTCTGAATCTACTGAAATTTACTTCTTTTTTCTGGTTTTCCTCGTTTTAAATAGTTCAAGCATTTAAGTTTCATGTGAGACAGAATCGACTTCCTGAGGGAGAGAATCCTGAAAACCTGCTGCTCATGATGGGAGCTTTTTCTTTTTCACCTTTTCTGCTCTTAAACTCATTTGTAAACATTTGTCATCCAGTCCTTTAAATCTGAAGTTCTTTTGTCCCTCAGGGAATAAGACATTGGCCGTCCGTTTCCTTCAGCCTCTTGCAGGACTGAAGGACCTCGCTGGTAAATGGAGTGTAAACAAAGAAAGCGTCTGGCAGCTGCACTGATGGAAATCTGAACAGCTACTAATGCATTTTCCAGCAGCCGCCTTATCTCAAAGGCCCGCTATCAAAACAGCGAGCATAATGAGCGAGGATAATCCGGTCGGCCGGCTGTAAACAGCCCAGGATGACCTTAACTCTGGACTTGGAGTGGAGAACACGTTCTCAATTAAATTTCTGCAGTCGAGGGGCAAAAAACACTCTGTTTGCTGAATGACGAAGTTTATAGCAGAACATCAATAAAAACCCAGAGAGGCTGCTGGCTGAAGCTTTTATATCTTTACATCTTATTGTTTCTCTAAATGAAAGCATCAAAGCTGTAAACATAAACAGCCTTTTAGAGCCTAAAACATGAAGCTGAGTGGGACGTTCTGGTCCACGGGGGTCTGAACTGCTCCAAATGGGTCACAGTTCAATGAGCTGGCTTGTTTCGACCATCTGCTTCTCTGAGATTAGTTCCTGGAGGTATCAGGTCCAGGATGGAAGCCCACGTGTCCAGCTGATGTTTGGGAGGCAACCCAGGAAGTTCTGGATCTGCTCAGTAGAACATGGAGAACCTTCAAAGGAGTCAGCCTGATCTTCTCCTGACTCCTTTAGCTTTCCTCCCACCTTACAAAAAAGTTAAAAAATTTAAAAAAAATCCACCGGATTTTGCACTTTGGTGTTCGCTTCCAATCCAGGAAACTTTTTCAAATCAAAATGTCAGAAATAGCGTTTAGTTGCTTTGTACAGTAGCACAAAAAAAACGTTTTTCTTCAGAAAACATGCAAATAGAAATTAAAGAACAGGTCCCCCCTGTTCTTTATGGGGATCGTTTGGCTTCTTTTTTAGCCTGCAACGCCCCATACCTGTCTATGTCTCTGAAGTAGACCCCCCCAGGGCTCCATGTTAACCATCGACCGATCGCCCGGGGCAAGTAGTTTTTATTGTTGGGAGGGTACACATTTCATTGCATTTGACCGCCAGGCTAAAAATTATTTATCACTCAAAATGACTTTAAAATCACCGACATTCATGAAAACGACCCAGAACGTTGCCGGAGCCGTTGTTTTGTTCACATTCTCGCGATTTTGAAAAGCCGGGTGATTTTCAGCCAGATGGCGTTATTTTTGTCCACCTAGCGGTAATTTTGATGTAGTTACCAAAACGACAAACGGCTGCATTTATTTTGTCAGGGAAAACTAATCCTGAGTCAGTTAAAGTCAGGGAATTCTGAAATGATGTCAGACTGTGGAAACCCTGAATAAAATAACTATAATGATTCTCTAGAAAAGTCACATTATATTAATAGTATTATCTTCTATAAACATACCGTGACTCTAAAATAAAAGTTATTCATTTGGGACATTGACTTCTGTCTGTGATTTATCTGAAGTTTTTAACCTGTCAAGTTTTTTTAGATTTTAACATTATAATTTATATTTCTTCCAAGCACACAACAGTTTAAAGCAAAGTTTAGTTTGAAAAGAATGAGCAGGAAGGATTGAAAAGCATGTTAACACGGTAATGTAGGCTGGAGTTCATTATCTACACGCATGCAGATACAATACCCTCAGGAACCCTGGAAACTTAAAAATACTGAATTACTAAAAACATTTAAAAAACAAACATGTTTCATTGATATATATACAGAAATGAATATTAGGAACTATATTTATCAAACATTATACTGGGCAAGTAAAAATTGTTTCTGGGCAATGAAATGTGAAAGTCACTTCCAAGACAAAGGGCTCTTGCCCCCTTTCTGTGAGACATTACAGACCGGTATGGGGCATTACAGGCTAACAGAAGCCAAACGACCCCCATTCCAAAGGGGGGGATTCATTGCTCCGCTTCAGTTTGCATGTTTTCTAAAAGCTTTGTTGGGCTGCTGGATAAAACCTCAAACTATTCCTGACATTTTTCATAGAAAAAGCTTCCTGGATGGGAAGAGAAACATCTTCAAACTTGAAAACAGAGTCCAGTGGATTGTTTTTTAAAACTTTGTTGGAATGACAATGAGCTGGATGACTGAGTATCTTCACCAGCTTCTTCTTCCCACTTTCTCCACCTGAACATCAGCAGATCCCAGGAAGCAGAAGCTGCTTCAGCTCTTCCAGCTCCTGGTAAACAGCTGGTGATTTGCACCGCTTTGATGTTCTCTGTGTAGTGCATCATCAGCTGTGGAGCTGCGGCGTGGAGGGCATCAGAAAGCACATTTCCTCCGTCATCATTAGATGAAAGGTGAGCGGCGAGCTGGTCTTGATGAAAGCCGCTGCCTCCTCATCTACCTCCGCAGACGTGTGGAGAGAAGGGCTCGTTAGGGCCTCTTATGCTGCCGTTAATGTTTCTGTCAGGTTAGAGTTGGTCTGCGGATCACTCCCATCCATCAGCGGGGGGGGGGGGGTTATGATGGAGGCTCGCTCCTCTGTGGCGTTTCCTTTAGCAGCTGTTGGTTAAACCACGCAGTCAGCTCCTCTGAGCCGCCCTGAAGGTGGAGGAAGAGGCAGCTGGATCCCATCTAACCCAGAAGGAAAGAGTTCGACCTGCAGCTTCATCGCTGCTCATGAACATAAAACTACTTTATGACTTTTAATCATTTATTCGTTCAGTTACGGCGATGCTTTGATCGTATAACACAGATGAAGTCTGTGATGGATCCGGATCCTAACATCCCAGTAATGGTTGAATCTCTAACTGCTGTTATAAAGAGGACATCTTTACCTTTAGAACATCGTTAGTTTGATTTGGTTTTAAAAACCCTGAAGTTGCAGGATCAAACCCATGAACGATGGTGGATTGGTCGAATTAAATCCTTAAAGTCTGTAAATTTAATTCATCCCTTCTGTTTTAAAGTTTATTGTATAAAATGTGGTTAAAATCTCCATAAATCTGATCCCAGGTTGGTCATAGAAGCTCTTTAACAGACACACCCCCCCCCACTCTGCTCTCCAGCCTGCAGAGGCTTTCAGTGAGTGACCTTTCAGACAATCAGAGGGGCCCCCGGCTCTGAATAGCGAGCGGCGGCCCCCGGGTCCTGATGCAGGCGCCTGTGGATTCCATTGATTCCCTGAAACAAAAGGGTCTGAACTGGTGGACGGTGCAGGGGGACGTTCTGGATCCACTGGTTATTTCACTAAAATCTGTAAACTGATGTGGAAGAATTGCGGCGCTTTGCTTCCATCTCAGCTCAGAATGAAGGAAATGAATCCTTTAAACGTTCAGGATGTTTCTAGAAGCTCTGCAGGGACTTTGGGCTCTTTTGTTTTCTGCATGTAAAGCGGCGACTGGAGCAGCAGATGAAATATTTAGTGCGGATGGGGGGGGAACCTTTCTGAGGATGGGGGAGGGTCTTCTGGTCGGACATGATGAAGTATAAACACACCTGTCTGTCTCCCTGCAGAAGCTGGCTGTTCGGAGCTGTCCCGTGGGGACCACCAAGCCGCTATCGCTCATCAAGCCCCCCAGCCAGAGCATCGCCATCTCCGTGGTGCCGGCCAAGGCTCCCGTTTCCATGGTGACGGCACACATTAACGGCCAGAAGGCGGCGGGGCCGGAGCCGCTGCAGACATCCCCCATCAACCTCCAGGCGGCCGGCAGGGCGACGGCCGGCGCCGTCCCCTTCAGCGGCGGCCGGAGAAGCGGAGAGCTGCTGCCTCCTGCCCAGGTAAGCCTCACCTGCAGAGTGGGCGGAGCCAATCAGCTCTATGAGGAAATAAAACCTTAGATGTTTAATAGCTCGTACGTCGCGTCGCGCTGCAGAGGCGTCGTTCGGCGCCATGAACCCGGTTTAAATGCAGGAGAGAAGCTCTGCCTCCTGCTGCAGCGTTTCCTCTGCTCACGTTTCCTCTGCTTGGTAAAATGAAACTCATGCACTTTCCAAATATTATGAATATTATAATAAATCCATATTTACTGCATAGTTTTTCCACTGAGGCCTTTAATGTGACAGAAAATGAGCAGACAGCCGCTCTCCTCTGCAGACGTCCTCTTCCTGTTTATTGGCATTCAGGCTGCAGCTTCTCCACTTCCTGGTGCTTTATATTCAGCACCATCCCTCCACCGGTAGGGCCTCTACAGAGAGGAGGGCCCGGCCTCGGGGCCCCCAGGCTCCGGCTTTATCCCTCATCTGCCCATCCTTCTCCTCACTGAGCCCATAAAGGGGGAAATGACACAATTTCCATTTAAATTATTCATATTTCCTCTGTGAAGGTGAACAACAGTAGTTCAGGGTTGAGATGCATCAATCAGATATTATCAGGTTCTACTTTATAACTCTGCACATTTATTTAAGTGATCTGTCCTTTTAATGATATTAAATCAAAACAGATGGCTGTTTCTGCTAAATAAATCCCCCTTTTGTTCTTTTTTTTATCATCCAATCATTTGCAACATGCTGAATATTCAGAAAAGTCTAAATAAATAGTTTTTCACTGTCCAAATTCAAAAGGTAAAATGTCTTACATGCAGGGTTCTGATTGCAGGTCCTTAAAAAGTCTTAAAAGGCATTGAATCTTTTCAAAATAAAACTAAGGCCTTAATTGGTATTAAAATGTCTTAAATCAGTCTTTCAGAGGTCTTATTTTTTAAAACAACATAAATAGGATTATTTTTATTACGATTTATTTTTGTAATCTAAATAAAACATTAAAATTTAAATTTTTTTTTTTTACTTAAAAAAAATAACGGCTCCCAATTATTGGTTCCGTCCCGATAGCGGAACCAATAAAGCGTTGTTGCGGCCGGGACATTTGGGAGATGCACCATTAACTTTTTATCTGGAAAACATGAGCAAGTGTAAATGTAACCAAAAGAGTTTTCTCCATGGCTAAAACCAGGGAACATCCATGAGGCTCAGTGGATTTATGCTAGAAGTCATTCAAGCTCAGAACGCGATGGGAATTAAGGCAGTGGAGTCGCACATGCAAAGCACGAAACACAAAGCGTCAAAATGGAGTTACAGAGAAACAGCCGGTATTTCTCAGTTTAGTTCCACCCTTGTGTCTGCAACGCTTCCACTTATCACCAAATCAAACATACTAAGAAAAACCATACAAAGAAAAAATAGCTGCCAAAAAAAGACTTAGCACTGGTTATGTTAGGGCTTTAAAAACTGATTTGTTTTGTTCCCTGCTAAAACAAAAGTTTGTGAATTCAGTTAAATAATTGTTCAAATATATCTGTCATTTGTGTGTTTTTAGCTTTCTTCCTGTATGGGAAGCTTTTCAACATTTGAAACATTAGTGCAGCGGTTTATGCTAAAATAAACCTTTTGGTTAAGTTGATGCAAGCAGGTTTTTCCTGTGTTTCTTGTGAATTTGGTCTTAAATTTTTCATTTCAAGTGGCATTAAAAAGTCTTAAAAAGTCTTAAATTTAACTCGCCTTATGCTGTAGGAACCCTTACATTACATTTATTATTACAAACAGGAAAGCTTTACTCTTGCTGCTACTTTAGAAAAGGCTTTTCTTACCAATCCTCTAAAGGTTTAAATGATCCCTTCGTCTCATAGAAGAGTCTTTTTTTTCCTTCCACTCAATTTTCCAAAAGGATCCTGCACTCTATGAGCAGCCAGGTTTGAGTTTTCATGACTCTGGCTTTTAAAGGAGCATAATTAACTTATTTATTAATAACTGAGTCTATTATTCTGGCGTCATGTTGCTGCTCCTATAAACCAGTCAGAGTGAGCGCTCTTCATTTGAGATGTTTTATTTTATTCTAGAGGCTGTTTGGCTCAGAACCTGCCTGCTGAGTCAGGGATGAGTTTTAGTGAGAGCAAACATGTCTGCATTGTTGCAGGGAGGTGTGACGTTCTGCAGAACTTCGCTGGAGTTTGGATGATGCAGTAAATATTTAATCTAATTTGACATTTTTCAACCGGGGCAGCAGAGATGTGTGAAGTTACCATGAGCGCCTCCTGCTGACCTTATTACACTTTGAAGATTGACAGTTATAAAAAATAATAGCCTCAGAGGTTCTTTCTGAAATGTTATTTTTCTCCATCCTTTCTTCTTCAGGCTTCAAATATAAAACTGTTTAGTTTCAAAGATCTCCAACCTTTAGTTCTGCTCCCTCAGCTGCAGAAAAAGGCTGAAATCTAAACAAACCTGTGAGAAATGTCGCGTTAATCAAAGCAGATCCGAGTTCGTCCCCTGATGGAGGTCGGTCTGAATATGTGGAGTCCTGAGGAGGCTGCAGATAATTACGGCTTTCCTGCGCTGAGCTGATTGGACGGTGAAGCAGAGGCTTGGAGGAGGTGAAACCTGTTTGAACATCTGCAGCTTCAACAACCGGCCTTTTCTTCCAAAGACGTCTTCATCCTCTGTAAGCAGCACCCAAGGTCATCCTCTCCGTCTGCCTCGGAGTCTCGTTAAAGCCGGAGGAAGAGCTGCGGCGGGATGAGCGAGCGTTTTATCTGGAGCTGCAGAGTCGCCTCAGAACAAACACAGCTGCGGGTTTCTCCTCGTACTTCAGTCGCTTTATTTAGCTTCAGAGTTCAGGCAGAATCCAACCTCAGAGCTCAGAGACGGTCTGGCTTTAAGCTCCGCTTCTGTTCACAGAAAATATTTAAAGTCTCAGAATCAGAGGATCAGATTTCTGTTCCAGAGAGGGAGCCAGGCTTCACTTTGCAGATGTTCCAGGTTCAAACGGATCATTTAGATGAGCGTCGCTGTTAGACATGAAGTTCAGCTTCTGTCCTTGCTTTGAATTTTGACTTTTTAAACTGAAAAAAAAAAAAGATACGATTTTCTTGCAGACTTTCATTTACATTTGAAAACTGTTTCACATTCCTGCTGTATGTGGAATAAAGTGGATCCAACATGGCTGCCATCAGGCCTTTAGTTTGTAGAACTTATTGATGCTGCTGCATCAGGGACATTAAAGCAAACCTTTGCTGATCCCAACATGACTGAAGGAAACAAATATTTAAAATTCCCGTCATGGTTTCTGTTAACCGGGATTTCTGTTTGTATTTTAGTTGGTGCTTTTGGGGGTTCTTATGATCCGTTTGTTATGCCTGGAAAAATGTTTTGCTCAGTTTTGGTCCTTTACTTAAAGGAGAAGTCCGGTCAGCCAGGAATATTTAATGGATCATTATTTATACCTAAAACTAATACATTTGCGGTTATTTAATGAATTTACCGTTGGTCAGTAAAAAAATCGTCACGTCCGAGAATGGCGCTAGGCTTGCCCAAATATAGTAGCCCCTCCCTCCTGCCATCTTCCAGCAGTGACGCCACGGTGCGGTATCGCCTGTAGCGCCCCATTTCCTCCCCGCTTTACAAGCTAAATCAATGGGAACTATTAGACACATCTGCAAACAACAAATAATTATTGAAGATTTCCAGAGGACTTCACCATTGAAATTCACCAGAGAGTTATATAGTGAAACTGACAATGCCCACGCGCGTATGGCAGCTGGATGCTGGAATACATCGGTTAAAAATGAAAAAAAAGAGTTATTCCACCTTTCTACCTCATCCTCCACGGACGGTTGGTCGTTGATCGCCAACTTGAAGAGGGAGGATTTGCCATCTAACTTCTGGCCAGAGAAAACCCGTAATATGTAGCCAACATTTGAAGAAGAATGTTTTCAAGATGACTTGATAATAGCGCGTTGTAACGAACACCAGATACAAAGCACTGGGACTGATCAACAGCCGCATACCGCGACCACCGTGACGTCACTAACTTGTAGGTGGCAGTAGTGTTCCTTGACAAACATGGATGCAAAGCACATTCACATGAAAATTACTCTTGAACAGTAAACACTGGATCATTTATTGAACAGGATGGAATCATTTCAGATTTAAAGAACTTTCAGAAGTTTCTGAATATAAACTGACTTTTCGCGACTTCTCCTTTAAAGCCTTTGATCCAGTAGATTTTTAGGTTGATTCTGTTGATTCTTCATCTGAACTCTTCTCTGCAAGTTTTATTGGACTTTTTAGTTTTTCTCCTGCCGGTCAGTTAACCCTATTAGGTTCTGTTGGAAGTGGATGAAATTTCAGGGTGATTTTGGGGGAATTGCAGGTGATACGATGGAAAAAAAAAAAATCTTCAGACAGAAAGCCCTGCAGGAATCTGAGAGGATGAAGATCTCCTCTAGGAAGGCGGTGCCCCAGGGAAGGCCTGATGGGGGTTTAAGGTTTCATTTTCTAAACCCTGGTCTATGTTATTATTAAAGTTGGTATTTCTGCAGGATTTTTAGAGGAGTTTTTGGCTTCATACGATCCAACAAACTGGAGAATTAATGTTTTAGGGACGTTGAACGAGCTTCAGGCATCAGGAGTCACTTTTCCAGATGTTCAGCTGATTTACAGGTTCAAAGCAAAGCTTTCACTGAGGGGAAAAAAAACTGATCCTCATCCCTGATGAAGAAGCCGTTTCCTTGGTAACCGCCTTGCCCTTCTGCTGCTCTGGGGTCAGTAAACTCTGCCAAGTCTCTGGGTCGCCCGCTGAACCCTGACCTTCAGAGCATGCGGTCGCCATTGATCAAGGCGCCTGTCAAACATCAGGCTGGTCTTCAGCTTCTGTAAAGTCTTCCAGGAGATGATTCCACAGGGGAAAATGAAAATAAACCAAAAGACTTGATAACGGAGAGCTTTTAAAGTTTAATGGAGGCTTTTCAACACTAAAGCATTTAAACATTTACTTGAATCTTTGCAGCTTTTATCCTGGAAGAAATGGGAACCTTTTATATTTCTGGGCCTAAACCGGTTGAACCAACAAGACATGAACAGGGGGGGGGTTCATCTGTGCAGCTGATAAAGGAAGGATAAACTGAGGGGGGCGCCATCTGCTGGCTGCTGCTGGAACAATGACTTTATTCCTGGGAACATTTCCATTTAAAACCCTCCAGTTAAAAAATAACGTGACACAAACCGAAGGAAACGTTTTGGGGTCGACATGCATGAGAGCTGAAACGCCTCTTTGGAGCTGATTTCTGCTAAACCAGGCTGCTGAGTTCTGCTTCTGCCGAGAGACGATTGTCTCAAAAGAAAGCTGTCATCTCTGCTCCGTGGCTTCACCCTGATTGCTGCGTGCGCACATCCTCCTCTTCATCTTCGTCCTACTGTGATGACAGGAGCAGAGACGACAAACTCCTCCTCCTCCTCCTCTAATCCTCCTCCTGCCTTCACCTTGGCCAGCCTGCAGTCGACTCCCTCTGTGTTTTCTCTAAAATCTTGTTCCTGTTATTGATTTGAAGCTTCCACTACCGGCGCTGTCCTTGGTTCTGACCGTAGTAATCATTTCATTCATAGTGGAAAGATCAGATCTTCTTTCATAATCTCCTTTTTCAATGTAAACTGGGATTAAAAAAAATCTTTCAATCCGTATATTCACCGTCCATTAATGATTTAAACATCTCTCCATCTTTGGATCTTTGTGAATTTATTTATATTTTAAAAACTGAAAAAGGCGTTTGGACCGTGGTGTCTGCTCTTTGGCGTTCTGCTTGTGAGCTCTAACCTTTATCTGAACTTTTATGCTTTAGGTTTTGTAATCCAGGTGGATTAGCTTTACTCTGAGTTTAATCCAGGAAAATAATTATTAATGATTGTGTATCGATTTGCATTTTTTAATAGCATGTTGGTTTTCGCTAATGAAAAGGAAAGAAACAGGACAGGACGAGTCGTAGTAATACGATGCATGACCCGGATTGGAAAGAAAGGATTATTTTATGAGATCTCAGCAACAATTTAACTGGAACAATAATTTGAGAGACTAAAGAATGTTTACTTTCAGGTCAGGCAAGGATTCAAAGGTTTTTCAATTTTCTTTTTTTATCTATTTTGGTCTTCATCAGGTTTTAAATAATCAGTTTTAACAGCAGCCAATCAGAGACGCCACATCTTACACAGATCTGTCATAGTTTGGTTTAAGGCCCATAGAAATAAAAACAATAAATAGTTTAATTTAAAGTTTGAGAAATGGAAGAATTTATCGACACACTCAGCAAATCACTGAGAGGAAGAGGAGGAGGAGCAGGAAACCCCCCCCAAAGGAGAAGGTGTTGGGTTTGGAGAAAACAGGCAGCAATTACAGAAATGAAAGGCTTGAAACTGCAAGAATCCTCAGCTCTGCAGTTTCCATGGTAACCGGCCCAGGCCGCCTCCTCCCTCCTCATCCTCCGGCGAGCCGCTTTGCAGCACAATACGACAAAACGAAAGGATTTTCACTGAAGGAGGAGGGAGGGGAGAAACTTTCAGCCTCTTTTCATTCTGAGCTGCTGAAAAGATGGCCGCCTCTACTGGGAGAACCTGGTCTAACTGGTTACATACTGGTTTTAGACCGCTTGGCATTACTTTCGAGGTTACTGGTTAATCTGGACTGGTTTTAGTTGCGTTTATTAAATCAATATGAAAAGTGTTTGGTAGATTTGATCTGGTCTGTAGCTCTCCTCTGGTGTTGCTCGGACTGGTTTTAGACCAGTCTGGTGTTTTATTTAAACTGATTTTTGGACTTAATTTGGCTTTTAGATGGTAGTTTTTTATATTTATTCGATTGTAGCTCTGCCCAATTTCTCTTTAGACCATTTATTTCTGGTTCTGGAATCACGTAGAAACTTCATTGTTCTTTGAATTTTCTGTGAACTAAACAAAGAACGACACGAGACCAAATGAACCGGGTCTCAGGAAGCTCTTTGTCAAACTATCAGAGTAAAGTTTATATAAATCTCATTTTCTATTTTGAACTTTGATCCCTGACACAGAAAATCAAATTATCAGGAGATTGTTCAGCAATAATGAACGGCGAGGACTCTGCGGGGTGAGGGAGGGGCCCCCTTGTGCTGATGATGGTGAAGTTTTTCTTGTTTCAGGTTGTTTATATTCTGTCTGCTTATTTAAATGCAGAAAAGGTCAAAAAGTTTTAGATTCCAGACGCATTTAAACTGGTTCCAGTTTGGTTTTATGGCTCATTTTCCCATCAGAAGTTTTTGACCCGTTTCAAACTTATTCATATATTTTATTCATTGTGAAGCACCCCTTTTTTTTTTGAAGCTTTACAGTTTTTGGATCAAGAATCAAGATCTCACATTTTGACCTCTTTGTTGTTTTTTTCTTCTGCTGCAGGATTATGTTGAAAACATTTCATGTAAAATTATTTATTTTTAGATTTCACATCATTTTTGGCCAAAACAGGGTTTCCATGGGTCATTAAAAATCATTAAGTCATTAAATTTATATTTTTTTATTTAAGGCCTTAATTGGCATTAAAATTCATTAAATGTGTTTATTGTGGCATTTAAAATACTTTCTTAAAAAATTTTTATTAAAACAATTTCGTCGGACGATATATATTTGCGTGGAACTGCTTCTGGTTGATCGCAAAGACGTACGTTCGGAAAAGAAGCTTGAGTCTGAGAAAAAGCTAGAGAATGGGGAAGGATGCCAATTTGAACAAAAGTGGTTTATAAACGAGGAATTCGCGGCGTGGCTGCAGCCTGTCGACGGCTACCTGTTGGTGGCATTAAAATGATTTCTAATTGCATTAAATTAAGAGTTATTAATTCCTGTATAAACCCTGCAGAAAAACAAAAAGTAAAACATGTTGACTGAGGAACGTCTGCTGTGTTTCAGATGCTGGGAACTCTCACTGCTCTGCCCATCAAGGTGCCTCAAGTCAGCTCGCTGCACCGGCTGGCAGGACAAGCAGCCACAGTGCTACCTCAGGTAATCATCAGGTGTCGAGTACTTAAGTACACTTTATAGGTATCTATACTTTACTAAATTACTTATTTTTCTTCCTACTTCTGACTTCAAATACATTTTCACACCAGTATCTGTGTACTTTCTATTCCTTACATTTTTAAAACAAGATTACTCGTTACTCTTGGTTTCGTTTTACATGTGTTTCTAAATCTTTATTTTCAGTCATGTGCTCCCATCCAATGCGAATCTGGCTCCACCCACATCTAGTGAAAACTGGTGTGATTTGGATGAAGTCATAGAAACGACACCTCATTGGTTAGCTAAAATCATCAGAAGCCAGCAGGTGTTCTTCAAACTGCTAATGTGAAATTGTCTATGCTATGCTACAATGTGGGATTCAGAAAAAGATGTTGAAATGTCTGAAAGGTTAGACACAGGCGGCGTGAGAGGGAGAGCGGAGACCAACCAGACCTCCCCTCATCCTCTGAAGCCCTATCTCCTTGAGAGATTATAGAAATAGAGCTTTCAGTTCATATAGCGGCATCTGGATGTTTGTTTTTTTTAAAGGTTACTTTTATACCTTCAAGTAGTTTTGGAGCACATACTTTTCCACTTTTACTTTGAGTAAAGAGGTCAAGTTGATCCTTCAACTTTTACCAGAGTGTTTTTAAACTGCAGGATCTATACTTCTACCGAAGTAACTAATGTGTGAACCTTTGACACCGCTGGTAATCATAAACCAGTGGCCCTCTGCTCCTGATTATTCTGGTCCCAGCAGGCTGCTTCCACATCCGTTTGTCTCAGTGGAGTTTTACACATTCAGTTAAATAAAACTAGATGAAACGTTCAGTCCTGCTGGGTTGAGTCCAGCAGGTGGCAGCAGAGCTGGATGATTTCTCATTTCCTGCTTTAAGGTGTTTTTAGCAGAATAATTTTTTTTATTTTACACATGAAAAACCAGAAAATCCAAACCTGACAATCATTTTTTTTCCATTGCTTTCTTCCCAAACAGGTCAGGCCAAAGACCCAGATCCCCGACAGTCTCCCCCACAGTCCCTGCCAGGAGCTGCAGCCGCTCAGCCTGCAGAGAGTCACTGCTGTGGTCAGCCCTAAGAGCCAGGCCCCCACCCTGCCCACCGCCAACAGCACCTTCAGCTCCGACCACCAGCCAAACAGCCAGAGCAACGTCTCACCCCCCTCTGCCCCCCTGCTCGCTCCATCAGTCGGCCCGGACTTGGGCAGCCCCGCCCAGCACGCCTCTGCGGGCCCCGGCGTGGCCTACGCCATCATCGCTGCCTCCCCCACCACTGGAAACGGGGTGTCATCCGTCAGCGAGGCCGTAAAGGTATGGAAGCGTTTCATGACGGCAGCTGATGCAAATGAGACGCAGTTATCCTGAAGTATTTATGGGCTGGATCAGCGTGGAGAGTTTAAATATGGAAAATATAGAACGGCCTCCTGTGAGCAGCTGAACACGACAGTAACTCAAGATTTCTGTCATGATTTCATTATTTGCTTGTTTGGAAAGGATTTAGTTACACAATAAATGTTGAACCCATGTGGTAAACGAACTGGCAGAGGCTTTAAAGGAAAAGTCCGGTCAGCAAGGAATAACCAATCGATCATTATCCATACCTGAAACTAATACGTTTGCGGTGATTTAATGAATTTAGTGTTTATCAGTAAAAAATAAAATAATTACTCAGTCTGGGAGCTGGATGCTGGAATACATCGAGATAGTGTTCTTTTGACAAACATGGATGCCTCCAGTAAAAGCACATTCACATGGAAATTACTCTTAAAGGTAGTGGAGAACTTTTCTGACGCATTTTTTTATCATGTGACTTAAAGAAATAGAAGATCTAGAAGTGAAACGGGAAAAAAAAGGGTCCCCGCTACTGTGAGAAATCATTGAGTAACGTCCATCGATCACAAAACACGGTCCATGGTCCACTATTGGTTCCTGACGCACAATCAGGAATTAGATCTGCTTCTCCTATATTGGCGTACCCTGAATCGACCCCCTGATGTTCGTGCAGGAATGAGATGACTAGGGGTGTAAATAATAATCGTTTTTGTATCGGCTTATCGACACGCCCCGCCAAAGAGAATCTAATCATGTTTATTTTCCTCCTCGTCTATTTTTATCCATTTGCTCCTGGAGGCAATTCTCTCTCTCTCCGTGCTGCGGTGGCGCTAAAAGCCTATTTTGCCCTCCTACACCGCTTCCTGGTTATACTCTTACAGCGGTGTAAGTTGCAGTGAGCTTGGATGCAGACATTTATTTTTAATTTATGCTCCATATTGAATCGCGTGGTCTGAGCTACGCGCTGTGGGTCTAGATACGTCGGTATGCATGAGGAAGTGGGGGCCAGTTTAGTCGACATCTAAGGAGGGGACATGAGGAACCAAAAAGAGCCGAGATCCAGGTGGAAAAAAAGGCTCCCAGCGTTCTAGCGCTCCTAAGCTCTTCTAGCGGGTCAAACTTCATGAGTTGTTTTCCCAATTTGGGTCATAAAACAAAACAAGCCGACCTCCTGTCTGCGCGTCAGCTACAGTTTAGAGGAGAGAGAAACAGCCGGGCTGCCTGTGGAGGGGGCGGACGCCTGGAGCTGAGGTATCTCATATTGCAAATGATTATGTGCAGTATTTTTGATGCAACTTTTTCTACTTCTGTTATTTGCTGTTGTTTCTAAAAAATGCATATACTTGATATTACAGCTTTCATTTATTTATTTTAAACTTGAAACTTTTGTTTAAAGCCTGTAAGGTGTAAAAATAATTAATCGGTTAATCGAGATAGTGTGGTGTATTCTGGAGTATTGAAAATAATCAATAAGCCATGATGGATGTGATTTACACCCCTAACGCAGGACCGTACTCAATTATGCTTCCTTCCGTGCGTTTTTTGTTGGTTATGACAACGTGATCGACCAGCAACTACCCAGCTCGAAACACCTACAAAGCTAAGGACATTTTAAGCCCCCTTGTTGTTAGCAGCCACAAGCCGCTTTCGCTGTTTACTCCTGTATCGCTACATCGCAATCAAGACCGTGAAGCTAGCCACTGTTATGTTGTTGTTAGCTCGTGTCATGAGCGCTCTGCCTGTTTCCTTCTCGATCTCGGAAACATCCGAACACCTCGACAGACAGCACACACGTTCATGTGTTCGTTCAACAATATATCTTGCTGGAACCGTTTTACTAAGATATCCTACAGCACCTTTTATTAAACTGTTTTTAATAATTTCATATTTAAAGTACTTTCAGCAGTTTGAATTCTGAATATGACCGGACTTTTCTTTCAAACATTGATTTACAGGCTGATTATATTTGTGATTAAATCATGATTAATAGAGTTTGTCTGTAGAAAACGTGGGTTAAATGTTGCTTTATTCTTTGCCTTAAGGTTTGCTAATCAGGCTAAATGCCTCGTTTAATGTTGTTCCTCATGTTGTCGCTGTTTGGACCTTTATCATACTGGCATTCATTTCCTGATGGATGAAGCCATTTTGGTCACATTAATCTAACTGGACGTTTGCTGTACTGTTTTGCTGCAGCGCTTTATAACTGTTACTCATCATGTCTGTGATTAAACCTAAGTTCATCCCTCTGGTCTATGAAGGCCTCAGGGGTTTATAAACAGCATTACAGAGCTCTTAGCAAGCTGGTGACCCCTGAATGTTCAGCTAGAACTGGAATGGAATGGATGCAAACATGTTCTTGTTTGTTCAGGTTTGATTCATAAGTGAACATTTAGAGTAAAAAGTTATTTTGCAACAAAAAAATAGCAAAATTTCAGCCTAGACGGGTTAGAAATGTACTTCTGAAGACCTTCAAGTTGTCTGCAGAGAAAAGATCTTAACTTTTGACCCGAGAGGCTAAAGTCAAAGGAACTGGATTTTCTGTTATTTTCCAGAACAAAGTGATGAAGAAAAAAAGCTACAGGGTTTTGAAACATGATTTAATGTGAGGACTTTGTGTTTCCAGGTGATCATAATCCAGCCCCAGGCCCCCAGCAGCACCGAGGGGTCCCCAGGGGTCCAGGCTGACCTCTCCTCTCAGGAGGCTCCATCTGTAAAATCTCCTCCAAAGAAGAAGAAGGAGGACCCGGAGGTGAAGTCCAGTTTGGTTTTACAGCTGAATCTTTCCTAGAGGCGCTGAGTGACTCTATTCTTCATTTCTTGCAGAAAATGGCCTTCATGGTCGCCCTCGGCCTCGTCACCACGGAGCAGCTGGAAGGTGAGTTCACCCTGAAAAGAAGAAACTAAAATGTTCAGTGAGCTTTTTTAATGACGCAGCGTCTCTGAACTTTGATGTGAACAGAGATCCAGACGAAGAGGCAGGAGAGGAAGAGGAGAAGCACAGCCAACCCGGCCTACAGCGGCCTCTTCGAGCCGGAGGTGAAACATTTTCTAAACGCCACCTTTTTTATTCTGGGACCGTTCAGCTGTAACCTGACTTCCTGTTTCCTCTGCAGCGGAAACGCCTGCCCTCACATTACCTGAACAGCTCCCTCTACCTGTCGGCACGAGGTAACGCACCCTGACTCAACAACACAGCAGCAGTTACTACTTCTAACACCAGGGGGCAGCATCTCTCCCTTTAGATTCCTCATTAATGTGATAACTGACCTGGAACCATCAGAACACTGCATGTAGAACAGGTCCTGCTCATTTTAGAGCTTCCCCACTGCTGTAGGAGCAGAGATGCACATAGAGAACCAGAACAGAAGGTCATATTTAACTCCGCTGATCCAGACTGCAGAGTTAGATACTTAGAGTTTATCTGTAATGTTAAATAGTGACTAAATAACCAGATTTCATGCATGCTGGGTTAACCTTTGCTCTCTTGCCTTACATGCATTACTAACCAGAAACACTGAATACATCAAGCCTGCCCTGATCTACAAAAACAGTAGAAAGCATCCAGAGAACCATAATGCACTGCAGCAGGTTGACCTCTGATGGGACTTAGTCCTTTATTTCAGTTTTTACTGAAGTCTAAAGCATCAGTAGCCTTCTTTAAGCGTTGCTTCTGCAGCTTTTCCTTCCCAGAGTTAACCTTAACCCTCCTCTAACGTTCACTAACCACTGCTCTGCTCCATCCACATGCTAATCAGAGGATTTCTGCTGGAAGGTAGGTCACATGACGACTGATGTCACGGCTCAGAGGTGTCCAGCAGCTAGACTGACGTCTGCTGCGTCTGTTTTCAGGAGGAGCTGGAGCATGAAGACCACTGCGCCGTCTGTAAGGAGGACGGAGAGCTGCAGGTCTGCCACAACTGCCCCCGAGCCTTCCACCCCAGCTGCCTCCACCCGCCCATCAAAAGCCCCCACAAAGGCCCCTGGTACTGCCCCAAGTGCCAGAAGAAGGTGAGTCTGGAACGGCGTTAGGTCTTTGCAGCTCAGAGGCGATGCAAAAAAATGAAGCTGTAATTTGTGCTTTCAGGTCCTGAACAAGGAGAACCTGTCGTGGCCTCAGAGCTTCGTTCAGTCCTACGTTACACACAAGACAGGTGAGACGCCGAAGCTCGGGTCCTCAGCACGCAGCTGTGGCGTTGCCTCTGCTGACCGAGCGTGTTTGTGTTGCAGTGAGGCAGGAGGAGAAGCGGCGGCTGCTGAGACGGAACACAGAGCTGAAGAAGGAGTGCGCTCATCTGGAGGAGCAGGACGAGAAGCTCAACAAGACGCTCAAAGTGAGAAAACACACAAACCTGCCACATGGTTAGCATGTGAACGGAGCGGCACGCCCCGCTAAGGGGGATGTTCGCTCATTCCGGGTTTGAAGACGTTTCTCTTCCTTCCAGGAAGCTTTTTCAATTCAAAATGTCAGAAATAGTGTTGAGTTTAAGGTTTTTGTTTTGAAAACATGCAGATTGGAACAGACGAAGGGGTCCATCCGGATTCTTTTGTTAGCCTGCAATGCCCCATATCTACCTAAGTCTCTGAAAGGTCGGTCATTAGAGGGAATTGTCGGATGAGGTCCTCCACTCTCCTGGGGCTCCGATAAACGGGAAGGAATCAACTCAATAACAGCATTGTAAGTTTTTGGAAGCTGGAATCTAAGTCCACCATCTCTGTTTAAGGTTGGTTTCTCTTCCTTAACGATCCTCTCAAAGGAATGTCCTTTGTCCAGAGGAGGGCGCTCTGCTGGGCCTGTGAGAGGTTGTTTGGCTTCCTCCAATATAAAGATCAGAGCATTCCTCACTGCATTGAACTGCAGACACTTTGCTCATATTTGGTCTGGAGGTTTTGTCCTTAGGATGCACTAGCACCTGTCTAACGGTCTTCTTCAGACTCCAGCAACATGTGGGATGGAGATGTTTTTGCAAAAACATCTCCATCCCACAACATTTCCAAACACAAAAAATCCCAGAACATTTCCCCAAAACCAAACAGACCCTTAAACCAGAGACTAGTGCATCCTAAGGACAAAAACCCCCAAAACAAATCTGAGCAGAAGTGTCTGCAGTTCAATGCAGTGAGGAATGATGCTCTGATCTTTATATTGGAGAAACCAAACTTCCACAGATGGATGGCCCAACACAGAAGAGCGCGCCTCCCTCTGGGGTACACATCTACACCTTATGGACAACAAAGAAGACAGGTGGTTTGAGAGGGGGCGTGAAGGAAGCCATCTATGCTAGGAAAGAAAAACCAACCTTTTAAACAGAGGGGGTGTGACTCAGATTCCAGCTTCCAAAAACCTACAATGCTGCTTATCAGAAAATCAAACATGGTCAACACCATGTTTACTTGCTTCCCTTCCAGTCATCATCGCAGCCCCACCCCCTGCACAGGAGAGAGTGAGGAGCTATCGCTCTTTCAGCCAGTCCAACAATTCCCTTTTAATGACCAACCTTTCAGAGACTTTAGACAGGTGGGGGTCTTGGAGTTCAACTAAAGAAGCCAAATGCAACCTCATTCCAAAGGACTGGAGCCCCTTCGCCTGTTCAAATCTGCATGTTTTCAAAAACAAAAACTCAACGCTGTTCCTGACATTTTGAATTGTGAAAAGTGCTTCCTGGAAGGGAAGAGCTGACACAGTTTTTTCTCCGCTATTCCATCATGTTGTACTCTCCAGACCAGTTTAGTGTCAGTTTGAGCCGCTTCTGAAGATATTCCGTTCTAGGTTGCAGTCTGGTAACGCCTTCCTAGCGGGCAAATCTATAAGTAAGCACAACTAAATTGTTCATCATTTATTCTTATGGTACGCCAGCATTCTGATGAACATGGAGGCCAATCACTGTCCCCCAGACATCTAAAAAGTTATAATTTTTAAAAACAACAAAGCGAGTGTGTATGACATCATCCTGTCTACTGCTACCACAGATGAGATCTCTCGCCTCTCCAAAATGGAATTGAATGGGTGGAGATCAGCCGCTTCGTGGCCCAGGCTGCCCGCCATACACGCCAGCTTTGTCATTTACACGCCATGCTTTGTCAAAAATCTAACGGCGGATGTCTGGGGTACAGTGATTGGCCTCCATGTTCTGAATGCTGGCGTACCATAAAGAAAAAATGATGAACAGTTTAGTTTTTGCCTTCAAGTCGTTGCCCATAGGAAGACGTGCTACTGGATATAACCTAACGGAATATCTTCAGAACGCTCCAAATGACATTACTAAACTCACTCATATGGGAGAGTAGAACATGATGGAATAACGGAAAATCAAGGAAACAATGGGAAAAAAAAACAGTAATTCCCTTTTAAGCTCCAAATTCAATAAGAGTTTGTGTTGATTTGGATTTTTAATTACCTTAGTGCTGCGCTCGTTTCCTGATCTAAAGTTATTGCATTAATAACAGTGGGAATGTTTACCTTATTAAGTAAATCAACAGCCCAACAGACCCCACAGCATTTCACAATAAAAGCAAAGGTGAAACTTAACATCACAGACTGCTGCTAAGTTATTCTCTATGAAAAACTTTGGAATCGCCTTGACTCTGCATTTGATGATGCACTCCAGGGTGTTTACTATGGGAGCAATACTGTTGCAAATGTGTAGATCAGTCTGTAAACACACAGTCACTTTCGTCTGAAGTATTTTTGCTTCAACACCCAGAAATGCAGACAAATAGTTGGTTACAAGTCGAGCAGTTTCTCGGTTGGCTCTCTGTACACATGCGACTTTTGCTACGCTTCTGCTGTGTGAGATCTGCTGCGCTGAGCGCAGGCCTATGGCAGACCGTTTATCATATAATCAGCCTTTCTGATCATAACTACTTCTAAGATATCAAAGAAAAAGTTTTGACTATCCTGAAACTAAATTATGACTAGTAGAAATAACAATGCCTTTAGAGATATCTCAAATGAATCGTTATTTCTACCAGTCATAGTTTAGTTTAGTCAGAAAAGCTGATAAACTGTCTGCCGTAAGCCTGCGCAGCAAATCAAGATATTACACATGCTAATCCTTTCTACACGTTTGCAGATCTCAGACGGCAGAAGCGTAGCAAAAATCATGTGTAAAGAGAGTCAACCAAGAAACTGCTCGACTTGTAACCAATGATTTATCTGCATTTCTGGGTGTTGAAGCAAAAATACTTCAGACTTAAGTGACTGTGTGTTTACAGACTGATCTACACATTTGCAACAGTATTGCTCCCATAGTTTACATTGTGCATCTGAAAAGGAAGGCCGGTGAACTAACCTGCGCAAGTGAACGCACCACTTGGTATTTTGATTTCCTGTCTTCAACCCATCTGAACGTGATATTAGGAAGGAGTGCTCTGATTGGATGATGGTTTAATGAAACGCTGCATCCATCCAATCAGCTCAAACTTCCTGTTTCTCCGCAGGTCTGCATGGATCAGAGGGATCGGCTCCTCGGGCTGCAGAGGGACACTCAGGCGTCGCTCGACCGTCTAAAAACGCTCATCAGGCTCATCCAGCGAGACCAGCTGGTCCAGGTCACCATGACGACCGTCGCCAAGCTACCCCAGCTGTGGATGAAACCCACCAGCGCCGCGCCGCTTCAGCCGAGCCAAGATGACGTCACCAACTAGATCCACCATCTGAAGCGTTTTTCAAACCCAACACCTACAGTGCTTACGAGATTTTTTTTAAGTTATTTTCTATTTATTCTTCGCCTTAATGTATTTATTACGAACCGCTAGAATCCAGCGTCCGACGTTCCCTAAACCGGAGCGGCTGTACGGGATTTATCAAAGTAGACGTTCGTTTTCATCCTCCTGTGAACAAAGTTCCTGCCATACGACTTCAGGAAGACGTTTCCACGCGTTAACGCAGACGAGCCTTCAAACAAAACAGAGAACTACGATTTTCTCAGTATTTATAGAGTAAAAGTCAAAGAAAAAAAGTATTTAAGATTAAGCTACAGAAATTAGCTTTTTAGTGCAGATTTTAGTATTTTCATGCTGATGCCTGTTGATAAATGTAAGTTTGGAGTATTGGAGGGGATCACTGTACATACGTGCTTTCATCATCACATCTGAAGTGGAAGAGTTTAACTTTACTTTAAGATGCAGAAACAAAGCAGTCCAGATAAAAAATAAAGGTGTCAAACACTACGGCAGAAGTGCAAGTTGAACAAAGTGGTTTTCTTTTTTCTAAAATATTTCTGATTAAAGTCGCATAGGTAGTTCTGAAGCATCTTGCTAACCAGTTAGCATCTTAGTAGCTAGCAGGTTCCCAATGGGAAATTCCATTGGGACCAAGTAGCACTAAATTAGTGACTTAGAAACGACGCTGTCAAGGAACGCTATGGACAGCGGAAACATGCAAGAGGAGGAGAGTTTAGTGTCGGAGGGGGTGGATGAGTCTCCTCCGTCATCCATTTTTATTTAGAGGAGGAAAGGCGGGGGCCGAAGATGTTGTGGAAGAGGACGCCAGGGCGGCAGAAGCTTGGTTTGGTGTAGAAGGCTTCCAGCCGTACATGTTTGAGCCTCTTGCCTCGCAACGCTGCCAGTTCTGTTAGCTCTACGCCTGCCGACAGACACAGACGCCCATCCCGTGAACACTGGGACGCTAAACTCAATGGGAAAGGAAAGGATTCTGGTTTCAACCGTTGCGTATATTAGCTGCGACACATGAACCAAGATGCTATGATTGGCCGAATTTAGGTGTTCAGGCTGAACTGGCCTGAAGAAGATAATGGAAAAACACAGATTTTCAGACAGGATCGTTTTAAAAATAGACATTATCGTCTGATAAACCGCACATTTATATACATGTTTAGGCCAGAATGACTTCCCTATGACTTTAAATAAATTTTTGTGGTGAGGAAAAAAAAAAGAAGCTAAACCCTTTTCTTTACCTTCAGGTTCATAGTTGTCCAACCAGAAGAATCAATAACATTTCATACCCTGATGTAATAACATAAAGGGAAAATTGACATCTATGGATTATAAGATCATTTCTAATCGGTTTATCGAAATCGCTCCTGCAGGTGTCACAGACAAACATCTCGAATAAAGAAAATGTGATGCTTTGGAGCGGACCAATTAAAGTCTGGACTTAAATTCTATGTAAATGCTGAAGTTTAATCTTACAAAGTCAATTAAACTTTAAAGTAGTTAAGTGCGATGAATAGAAAACCCCTTTAAACTGTTTCTGGGGAGCTGCAGGGACCATATAAAGACTAAACACTTCAGCAGCGTTTGCTGAAAAATTTGCTTGTTTTTAGTTTCTGCATCTTTAAGAAATAAAAAGTCAAATCTTTTTCCAGTCGACATGTGATGCATCCATTTAGCCCCTCCCACTTTAACCAGTATGGAAAATATGCCAAAAACGTCCTTTTTTTTGGTGTCTTACATTTTCTGTGTATTCTGAGCGACGGATGAACACTGCCTCACATCGTTTCAGGGTTTCTGTCTTTGTTGCGTCGGTTCATATTTTTTATATATATTTAAAAGAGGAAAGCAGGACGTCTCCGTCGAGCTGCAACAACAGTCGCGAGTCTTCCTGCCGGTCCGGAGACGTCCCGCCTCATCGCTGCCGTTTACTTTGTTGTTGTTTTTTTATTTGTGGTACTGTACTCACCCATCAGTCGAGGTGTGGCGCTCTGATGCACAAACATGAACAAAAAAAAAATGGAGAAGTTAGAGACAAAGAAGAAGAAAAAAACGCCTTTTATTAGAATCATATCCGACTCACCTGTTTGGTCTCTGAAGGGTTGGACGCTGCAGGATCTGTTCAGAGAAAATACAACGGAGGCTTTTATTCTGAAAGTCCCAGTTAAAAGACTTAAATCATTTAAGATGCTGAGGTTTTACAGCTGCTATCATGGATAAATTTCCCCTCATCTAATTGGTTAACAGCTCTTAACATGTTTGGATCAATCAAAAGTTGCTGCGTTTCAAAGCCTCCTTAAATCGAGTCACTTTGGTCTTTATGAACAAATAAAAGAAGAAAACTAATATTTAATCAGATCTGATTACCTTTCATTCCTCCCAGCGAAGCTCCTTCAGAGTCCAACCTGCCTTCATGAGAATAAAATTATCTGTCACAATAAGAGGGCTTTTATTTTGAAATGTGCCATGTGATGCATATCAAGTCCTCACCGTAGAGGTAGAACGTCCAAACCGATGGAAACCATATCAGTTCTTTTTGACGCATCGACGTTTCACACATTTAAAAAAAGAATAACGGAGGAGAGAAACCCACCTTCCTCCTCCTCCATCATCCGTTTCTAGGAATCTTCTCCGGGAGAAACTGTGCAGTGCTTAAACAGATCTATTTTACTACACAACACAACATTTGAACAAAAAAGAGAAAGAAAAAAAAAAAAAACATTTTTATATTCTTTTATCGGAGCCAAGAGAAACCAGAACAGTTTGTGTAGATGGAGGTGAAGTAGACGTTTCTGTCCGTCGGTGGAAACCAGGAACCGTCCAGTGGATAGTGTGTATAGGAAAGTGTTTGTCTTAAATATGCCAACGTAGTTTTTCCTTCTTTCTGATGCATTAAATCGCTGATTAATGGAAGGATGGATGGTTGAAGAGTAGTCTCACCTTTTGTACCAAGTTCTTATAAAAACATGGAATCATTAATAAACTAAATTCAAGAACAAAAAGCTCCGTTTGTGAATTTTCTTCCAGTTTAATTCCTCTCCTGCTTTAACTATTTCAGATTTAGAGTTGAACTGGAATTTAAAAGTATAACATTTTATTTATTCATGTATCTTTTTAAAATCAAACAAATGTAAAGTTGAATAATCAAAAAAACATAAAGCAAATAAGCGTGTCTAGTTTCTTAAAAATGAATTAAAGTTAATAAAACCAGGAAAATAATTAGTAAAAATGTTTACTTTTAATCCTCAACATTGTTTTTCTTTGAGTTTGACTCAAAGAATTTTATCAGAAACCTTTAAAACTAAAATAAAACAAGGAGTTTTATATTTTATATTTGGGTTTTAAAGCCAGAAAAGATGATTGATATTCAAAGGATTTTTACATTTGTCACATTGTGACGCAATTTATTTCACTTACAAACAACATGTACAGAAAGTTTTAATTATTATCTCTAGAGTTTGGGTTTTATTTATTTAAACACATTAAATATTTTCAATGAAAAAGAAAAAAAGGATTCCTGCATAAAAATATAAATCTCAAAGGTAGTTTTTTTAGTGTTCTGATAATAAAAATGTGTAACAGATCTCCGAAGCGTTCCTCCTGGATCACGGGGTTACCTGAGCAGGTGGGCAGCGGGAGCCGAACACGGTGGCGAAGTGTTCGATGAGGATCTCGGTGAAGATGTTGATGGGCGTCAGGGCGCTCAGGGAGATGGAGGCGTGGCGAGGCCAGACCAGGTTCACGCCAAAGACGCACGCCAGGTTGGAGGCGCTCATCTTGTTGATGATGCTCTCCTGAGAAACCTGAAGGAACCCAAACACCGTTAAGCTAACGACCATTCAGCTTCATCAGACTAAAGTTTATTAATACTTTGATTTTTAAATGCATTGGCTTAAAAACACGTTAATTTAAACATAGAACAAAGCAAGATAAATACCCAAACCTTTTAATTTTAATAACCCTGGTTAGATAAACATTATAAAATCCAGCAGTTTAAATATTCATGATCAGTTTCAGCTCTTTAAAAGCTTTTTAAAATCTTATCTTTATTAAATTAGACCAGAATGTTGAAAAAAATCTCGACTTTTATAGCTTGGAATACATTTATAAATATATTTAAAACTGATCAAATGTAATTAAATATAAAGTTTCTGAGAGGAAGAGGATTAAAAAATTAAGGTTCAAATTATTGGTAAAAAACATAAAAGAAACATTAAATGATACAATATAAAAATAAAATATTTATAGAAAACACATGATACATAGGCTTAAAGTTAACTAAACTGATAAAATTGTTGTTGACTACCTTTAATTTTCTACAATATCTGCGGTTTAGTTTCCTTTAATCATCGATATGCCTTTTTTCTAATATCTGTGATTTCTCAGAAGGACATTAACTCAGAAAACAATTCGGAGGAATAAGCTGATAGTTGAGGCCATAAATGTTCTGATCTTATCTGAATCCATCAGCCTGCATATAAAAATCTACAGTTTATGTACCTTTAATTAATAATAATGAGGGCAGCTTTTCTTATAGTTTATTACGGTTCTCTCTGACAATCATTTGGATTATCGGTATCAGAGAATCTCTGGTTGATGCTGAATCTGAACTTTCACTAACAGGTTTTCTCTCAGTCAGTCAGACTCACCATGTGCAGAAAACAGACGAGGAACTTCAGCACGATGAAGTTGTGCTCAGGGAGACTTTCCACCAGCTGTTTGCATCTGGACGCCCGCAGGCTGCTCTCCACATCTGGAAGGTTCATTCAGAGTCACTGAAAAGCCGCCGGCTGAGAGCCTGAATCGGTCTGAGGAGCTTTACTCACTGAGGAGCTCCTGGACCTGGCCGTAGACTCTGTAGGTGAGGAGCGGCTCTGGAAGCTCTCTGAGGAACGTCTTCAGGATAACAGCGGGAACATGGACGTCCTGGTAATGGTCAAAGTTCACCGGCTTCCCTAAACAAAGATTTATATCAAACAAGAAATATGAACTGGTCTGCAACACAGACGCATAACAGATCCCACCGTGTGTTTAACGCAGAACCAAAGCAACACGATTTAAAATTCTAAATAACTTAAGATATTGGAGCGTTCCTACAACCCACAGGTTCATTTACAGATTATTGCCAAAAAGTAAAGAGAGTTTAGGAAAGTAACCTGATGATCCATGAAGTGATCATAGAATGCAAAACCTACTTTCCATGGTAACAGATGAATAACAATAGTTCAGTGGGTGAAATGGACGTACAGAGTACGTATCACCCTATTAGAGACCTGAAGGAATACCCTCTATAGAATAGAATCCTCCTATCACCCTATTAGAGAATCTGAAGGACCAGATACCCTATAGAATCATTCTATCACCTAAATTAGAGACCTGAAGGACCAGATACCCTATTAGAGACCTGAGGACCAGATACCCTATAGAATAGAATCATTCTATCACCCTATTAGACCTGAAGGACCAGATACCCTATAGAATCATTCTATCACCTCTATTAGAGACCTGAAGGACCAGATACCTATAGAATCATTCTATCACCTATTAGAGACCTGAAGGACCAGATACCCTATAGAATCATTCTATCACCCTATTAGAGACCTGAAGGACCAGATACCCTATAGAATCATTCTATCACCTGAAGGACTATTAGAGCTTCTATCCTGTATTAGAAGGACCAGATACCCTATATAGAATCATTCTATCACCCTATTAGAGACCTGAAGGACCAGATACCCTATAGAATCATTCTATCACCCTATTAGAGACCTGAAGGACCAGATACCCTATAGAATCATTCTATCACCCTATTAGAGACCTGAAGGACCAGATACCCTATAGAATCATTCTATCACCCTATTAGAGACCTGAAGGACCAGATACCCTATAGAATCATTCTATCACCCTATTAGAGACCTGAAGGACCAGATACCCTATAGAATCATTCTATCACCCTATTAGAGACCTGAAGGACCAGATACCCTATAGAATCATTCTATCACCCTATTAGAACCTGAAGGACCAGATACCCTATAGAATCATTCTATCACCCTATTAGAGACCTGAAGGACCAGATACCCTATAGAATCATTCTATCACCCTATTAGAGACCTGAAGGACCAGATACCCTATAGAATCATTCTATCACCCTATTAGAGACCTGAAGGACCAGATACCTATAGAATCATTCTATCACCTTATTAGAGACCTGAAGGACCAGATACCCTATAGAATCATTCTATCACCCTATTAGAGACCTGAAGGACCAGATACCTATAGAATCATTCTATCACCCTATTAGAGACCTGAAGGACCAGATACCCTATAGAATCATTCTATCACCCTATCAGCCTATTAGAGAGCCTGAAGGACCAGATACCCTATAGAATCATTCTATCAAAGGACCCTATTAGAGTCTATCCTGAAGGATGAAGGACAGATACCCTATATAGAATCATTCTATCAGCCCTATTAGAGACCTGAAGGACCAGATACCCTATAGAATCATTCTATCACCCTATTAGAGACCTGAAGGACCAGATACCCTATAGAATCATTCTATCACCCTATTAGAGACCTGAAGGACCAGATACCCTATAGAATCATTCTATCACCCTATTAGAGACCTGAAGGACCAGATACCCTATAGAATCATTCTATCACCCTATTAGAGACCTGAAGGACCAGATACCCTATAGAATCATTCTATCACCCTATTAGAGACCCTGAAGGACCAGATACCCTATAGAATCATTCTATCACCCTATTAGAGACCTGAAGGACCAGATACCCTATAGAATCATTCTATCAGCCCTATTAGAGACCTGAAGGACCAGATACCTATAGAATCATTCTATCACCCTATTAGAGACCTGAAGGACCAGATACCCTATAGAATCATTCTATCACCCTATTAGAGACCTGAAGGACCAGATACCCTATAGAATCATTCTATCACCCTATTAGAGACCTGAAGGACCAGATACCTATAGAATCATTCTATCACCCTATTAGAGACCTGAAGGACCAGATACCCTATAGAATCATTCTATCACCCTATTAGAGACCTGAAGGACCAGATACCTATAGAATCATTCTATCACCCTATTAGAGAAGGACCTGAAGGACCAGATACCTATAGAATCATTCTATCACCCTATTAGAGACCTGAAGGACCAGATACCCTATAGAATCATTCTATCACCCTATTAGAGACCTGAAGGACCAGATACCCCTATAGAATCATTCTATCACCCTATTAGAGACCTGAAGGACCAGATACCCTATAGAATCATTCTATCACCCTATTAGACCTGAAGGACCAGATACCTATAGAATCATTCTATCACCCTATTAGAGACCTGAAGGACCAGATACCCCCGATAGAATCATTCTATCACCATTTTAAAGAAAGTTCCCTCCAAGCTTTTAGAAAATAGCCCATGGGCTGCAGGAACTGAACCTTGCATGAAAATATCAAGTAAGTTCATGGAAAGGTTCCCAAAAACTACCCCAATAATTCCAACAAATAACTGAAATATTCCAGAATGTAATTTAATAAAGAAATCTTAGTTTCCAGCAATAACTATCAGTTAAATGTGAGTTCCAGGAACATTAGGATATGAATTTCAGAAAGTACTTGGAAGGTTCCAGAGAAGTAACCAATAAAGACAATTTCACCACCATTTTGAAAAGTGGTGTTTGGTATTTTCACTAAAGTAATCAATAAGATTCAGGAGATTTAAAGTAAGAACGGATCCGGCCTTTCAGGAAGCCGAGTTCTACGACTCAACCTGATTTAAAACCAAGCGACTGATGGAGGGAGGAAGCGGCTCACCCTGGTTGTAGAGTTTCTGGACATCCTTGATGATCTGAACACGAACCGAACGCCTGAAGATCCCTTCCGTCCTCAGACCTGAAACATCCATCCAGCAGGTAGAAAGACGTTATTCCAGGTTAATTAAGCTTCAGCACCATGACAGGCGGGGGCTCACCTTTCTCCTTCAGGTAGGCCACAGTCTGAACCATCACAGGAGGGATGAGCGCCTCACGGTTCTTCTCCCTGATGCTGCCAGAAAGCAGGTATTGATCCACAGCGCACTGATCTACATCCTTTAGCTGAACTAAAAGCAGCCACTCACTACTGCAGGCTGACGCCAAACTGCTGCGTGGGCAGAGGGGGGCGGGGAGGCGGCTTTTTCACAGAGGGAGGGGGCCCGCCCTTCTGGGCCGCTCGCAGCTTCTCGTCATGCCTGCCATGATAAACACAGGTGATGAGCAACATGCTAACGGTAGAGGAGAGAGGAGGTGGAGAGGAGGAGCAGCTGCCTGAGGACGTCTGCGGGGATGAAGAGCTGCTCGTAGTTCAGGTGTTCCTGCAGCTCCGCCAGGTAGTTCACGTACGTTAGCTTCTGCCCGAACTTATGGCTGAGAAACAAAAGGGAGAAAATTTAAGAAAAACAGCCATCAAATAAAACACTGACTTTAAATCTGCTGATCTTTAATCAGAACTCATCCTAAAAACTTTTTTATTTCTATTATCTCATAGTAAATCGACCTGAACTATCTACTGACTATAAAGCCGACCGTCATCTTCCTTCTTTTCCATAAATTATCAAACTAGTTAAAATATAAGAAGAGTTTCTGGTGAAAAAGTGACAAAATCGTCTCTAAGATCACAAAATATTTCACTGATTCTTTTCAGTGAAACAGAAGTTTTGGATTTTTCATTTATTTATACTTTTTCTTTCCAACAACAAAAAAATCTGTTCATGTTCATTGTTCTAATTAAAATATTACATAATTAGTTAAGATGGTTAAAAATAGTCTAGATTATCCATTTGTTAATAAGCAGCAGATTATAAAGTATGGAAAAATAAATAACATCACATCATAAAGTTTGGACACAGAGGAATGTAAATATTGAATAAAGATAATAAATAAAATCAACAGATAATTAATTCTCACTACTTTTCATTCCAACTTGATGATTATCATTCAATCGGATTTATTTAGAAAATAACCAGACGCAGTTTTTGGAGTTAAAATGTTCTTAATAAAACATCATTACCTAAAAGATGATTAAAAAAAATTAAAAACGACACATAAACCACATCAATTATTTAAAAAAAATAAAAGTTATTTCTCAAACTATTAGTAATGCTGAACAAAAATAGAAAATGTGACTAGATTTTACTTTTTTGCCCTAAAACCTATTTTTTATTTTCATAATAATGTCCCTTTAATTCATTTCCTTATAAAAGCAAAAGTTTCTTTTTTGCATATTAAATACAAACTTCATCATTAAGGCGTAGCTTTAGGTTCTGCCAGTGAACATAAACGATCAGCTGCAGAAATAATTTACTGCCTCGATACATCGAGGGAAAAATAAACAATCTGGTTGTTTCAATAATACTTGAAGTATTAGCATTAGCATTAGCATGAGGAGATTATTACTGACGATATTATTTCCGCTCAAATCAGAGATGGAAAAAGAAAAATGTATTTATGTCTAGTTTAGAATAGATTATGAATAGTTCGCTACATAAATATAGATCTAAAATAGTCAGACAGAGAATAGACTAAAATCCTTAGTCTAGAAATCACTGAATAGATCAGCAGCTCAATCCATAACAGATCTGTTATGTCAGCGGATCTACCTCCCAGACTACTCAGGTCTTCTAGGCCATTTCTTAATTCACAAGAACGTGAGTACGGACTCGTGTTCTCGCCAAGTCTGTTCTTGAGAAGAACCCAGGAAAGTCTGGACTTGAGGAGAACAGGAGCACGCAGCATAAAAAGAAAAGTCATCACCACACGCTCAGGTCATCTAGAGCTGCATTTCACCTCCTGGTATTATAATAAATTCTGACTTTTTTCATTTAGTGGGGCAATAATAATGAACACAGTCAGATAAACACAAATCAAATGAACATTTTGCAAAATCAAACAATCAAACCTCCATCAGGGCCAGCGGTCCTTCACACACGGCTATGCAGAGAGCTGGCCGCCGCAGACGGGCCAAAGTTAGCCCCGGCCGCCGCAGACGGGCCAAAGTTAGCCCCGGCCGCTGCAGCGGGCTAAAGTTAGCCTAAGCCGCGCGCATTAAATTAGGTCATATAGAGACAAAGTTAAAAGGTATAATATTTAGCCCGACGCCGCCGAAGCCGGGACAAAGAGCCCGGCCGCCGCAAGCGGGACACTTTTTTATTGAACAGCCCAGCAACAGAAAAGAGCAGCAACAGAAAGAACTTAATACTTAATCCTCTGAGCTCTGTGAGCGCTAACCTGGAAGCTGCTGCTGCCCCAGTGCATGCTGGGACAGCTGTCAGTCTGGAGAACGGACAAGTCTGCTCTGATGCATGCTGGGTAAAGAGGGAGGGGCCAGAACAACATCCGGGGACTTTGTCTGTTCTCTGTCTTGTTCTTGTGAACTGGAACCGTACTAGTGCTGAGGCTGATGACGTTTCACGAGAACGCATAAGTACACAGATCGAGAACCGGCCCTAGATCCAGCATCCTCTGTCCACCCAGAACTAGAACCAAACATGGAGAAGCAGCATCTATGCTCCACTGATCTGGAACAAACTCCCAGCAGACTGGAAAAGAGCTGAAAGCCTGAAATCTTAGAAGTCAGAGTTAGTTTAGAGCTGCTTTTACTGACGGAGTTAAACTGTTAACTGAGGCATCATTAGGTTAAGGTTTTGACCAAACTGTTTTATTTTCTGCTCTACCTGTATTTTTTTTTTTTTATTCTGTTTTTTTCAAGGTCCAAATGTTTAATTGTTTAACAAATGTTTTTGCTTTTACTTCCTTCTATTTTATCATCTAATTATTTATGTAAAGCACTGTGAATCGTCCATGTAATGAATCCTATCCTGTGCAGATAAACGCTGCAGATTAGTAACGACCAGAACTAGATAGAAATAAAATCTGTTTCTACGGCTGGATTAAAGCTGAAGGAAACGTTCTGACCTGATCAGAGGTTTGAAGATGTTCCAGACGATCCGGATGAAGTTAGTAGGATGGACGACGTAGAGCTTCTTCAGGTTCTTCTTGTACCTGCAGGTAAAGCCTGATTAGAAGCTGTTCCTCATAAAACACCAAAAGGAAACTTTTTTTATTCAATCTGTTTTGTTTAAACTCGACTTGTTTTTTAATGGCAACAAAGATCAAAAATTAGGATGATAAAAACCTGCTCATATCTAAATAAGACTGTAATCACGATAGATATTCTCGTAACAAGTAGTATATAAATCTGAAAACAAGATCTAAGATTGTCTTGCTGTCCATTCTGTGAATGGATATAATCATCCAACTTTTCTAGTATGACACAGCAAAAAATCATCTAAAATGTAAAAACTTCTTGAAATGATTTGTAAATTCTTTCCAGCGTTGTTTGCCATTATTACTGCTGCCCTCAAAATAAGCATCCTACCTAGAACTCTTTGGCTAATATGGAAAAATGGCTTTCAGAAGAAATCTAACAGTGAAATACAGGATTTAGAAATGAAATAGAGATTGATGATAGCTTTTTCTTGTAGCGTAGAGGGAGAGACGGCGGCCAGGACTGTTCTGAGGCCTCAGATTCTGACAGCGAGTCTGAGGATGATCACCCACCCACGGGAAGCGCAGATGGATGAGTTGGACCCATAATAGCAGTAGAAACTTTTGTTCAGTTTTGGAAGCACTGCTCACACCTCAGCCGCACACTCAGTGGCCCAAAAGCTGAATCTGAATCAAACCCATAACCAAACTGGCCTATTTTATTCCATTTGCTCCTGGATGCCACTTTACTTGTTTTTTAATGGCAACAAAGATCAAAAATTATGATGATAAAAACCTGCTCATATCTAAATAAGACTGTAATCACGATAGATATTCTCGTAACAAGTAGTATATAAATCTGAAAACAAGATCTAAGATTGTCTTGCTGTCCATTCTGTGAATGGATATAATCATCCAACTTTTCTAGTATGACACAGCAAAAAATCATCTAAAATGTAAAAACTTCTTGAAATGAGCAGGTAAATAAAATGATTTCTAAAGAAAATATTATTTTTCCCTCAAAATAAGATAATTACATACAAACTACTTTTATTTTAAATTGAAATCATCATCTTATTACATTAGTAAATTGTCTTATACACCCTTTTCTATAAAATACTCATATGTTAATTTTCTTGTAGTGTATGTTTTAAGTTAAGGGGCCAGGATCAGTTCTCCTGGGGCACTGGCCCCTCGGTATGGCCTGCCTAGAACCGCACTATGGATGAATTGGATCAGATGTTAGTAGGGGTGCAAATAATAATCGTTTTGTATGATGTATCGATCCAACAGCAAGAAGAGAATGGATTCATGTTTTTCCTCTGGTCTGTTTTTTTATCCATTTGCTCCTGGTAAAATAAAAAAATCCCGTGCCAATATTAAACCTATTTTGCCCTCCTACCTGGAAACTTCCTGGTTATACTCTACAGCAGTAAAAAAAAAATGAACCAATTAATGTATCATGTTTTTTCTTAAGTATGGAAAATAATTGAATCGTTGGGTCAGGAAATCGACAATGAATCTAATCGCCATGATGGATGTGATTTACACCCCTAACGATTAGGAAAGGATTCCTGTAAAGCTCCAAGCGGAGGAGGCCTGTGGCTGAACTTTACGATCTCCTGGACATGGCAGCTATGAACGCGTTGGTTTAGTTCAGCAGCTGTTTGAACGTCACCGTCTGACGCAGAGATTTTATCCAGATGCGCTCCGCAGGTTAATAACCCCAGACTGCTGTAGAGCCGCTTTGGCGAGGCAAAGAAAACAGCGCAGGAGCGTCACGCTGCACAAAAATATGACGTTTGTAATAATGTGAAAATGTATTCAGGGGGTAATTAATCAATTTCTGTAAATAAAATTATAATTTAAAACTTTTAACCTGTGTAGTAAATTTTATTATTATTTTATTTTACTGATTAATTTTTTAAATAAAAATGTAGACCACAAATAATAATAGCACACAATGCAGCCTTTATAAATATATATTAGACCTGTTATACGGTTCACATATCCATAATAAGTTTATATCGAACACTAGAATCATTTCAGTTGATGACATCATCACTACTCATGAGTTCCATTGGGGAAAATGTTCCCATTCAAACTGACGGCCGGTCAGATTCTAGTGTTAAGGAGACTTTAAAACCCATTCCTGATTCCTGTAGTGACATCACAGGGCTGCAGAACCACCTGTGGTTAATGATTGGCAGCTTTGAAATGTTTCCCTTCAGCCTCTTTAATGCTTTAAACTATAGTCTGGAGATTCCTGACGGAGCAGATCAGGTTTCTAAGGGTTTCAGGGTCTGTTATACATTCAGAGATTTTAATTTCAAGCCCCCATTATGGGGAATTTCCTGCCGGTCACCTACTTCCGGTCGAACTCGCTGTAGGCCTCACGCAGCCACTTGAGAGACGGCTTGTTGCTGCTCCTCAGGCCGTAGTGGAAATAAACCAGAATGTAGTCCATCTCCACGTACTGGTCCAGTGTGAACTTCAGGTATCTGCAGAAAGAAAGCAGTGAAAACCAGCAGGAGGGGAAGAGCTTTGTTAACATTCTGCAGGTCGCTGTCTGGGGCTTACTCTAGGAGGCGGCGGTGGTTCAGCTGGTGCGACGGCGGGAGGCAGCAGCTGCTGAAGACAATCAGCTTCCTGCCATAGTTATCGTCTCCTGCAGGAGGAGGCCGCAGCTTCAGGTTAGTAAACAGGAGCGGAGACCAATGATGAACTTTATACCAACATCAACTACTTCAAAATCTCCACAACTGAATAAAATAATCCTTTAAATTAGAAAATACGTCAGTCTGATCAGTGTTAATCCATTATTAGTTCCAATTAGAGCAGTTTCCTGTCATGCAGCAGGAAACAGGAAAACCAGAGAAACATTGGAGCAAGGGTTTGGTTGGAAAAAGAAAATATGTCTGATAACTACTGTCTTTTTTTAAAACTGCTTTTTTCCCTCTTCAAAAAAAGAACAAACGAGGAAATCTTTGAGATCCAAATAAATCTTATTTTTTACATTCATATTTTTCCCATTTGTAGTATAATTATTGATAATAGAGACAACAGGGTTTATACAGGAATGAGTAACTCTAATTTAATGCTTTTTAATTTTCTTTTATTGCTCTTAGAAATAATTTTACTGCCATCAACAAGAACAAGTAGAATCCTCGTTTCCAGACACTTTTGTCGAAGTTTCCATTTTCTAGTTTTTTTCTCCACCTTGAGCTTCTTATCCGAACAAACGCTTTACGATAAACCAGAAGCAGTTCTGCACAAACAAGCAGAACCAGTTATATCTGATATAATAGAAGAAACTAAGAATATAGTAAGAAATTGTTTTTATAAACATCTTTTTTTTTTATTAAAGCATTTTAAATGCCACAATAATAACATTTAATTAATTTTAATGCCAATTAAGGCCTTAATTTAAAAAAAATAATAATAATTTAATGACTTAATGACCCACGGAAACCCCGGACGATCTCATGAATCAAGTTAGTTTGGTTAACTGTTTTATTTCTACTTCAAAGTTTATGATAATATTGAAATATGAACAGTAGGGATATAAAGAAATAATCAAACTATAAGAATTTGAGGACTAATAGTTAATCAGAGTAAAATAGGCGCCATCAGATTAATTGATAACGTGCAATTATAAGGAATTTCTTCATTGTTGTAGTGTTAGAACCATCCACTAGAGGGTGCTGCTGCTCATTCATGCAGAGCCTGACTGATATTTGCCAGAAAGCTACAGCGGAGGCATTTTTTGGATTATTCTATTCAAATCTTCCAATAATAAACGCTCTAAAATTAAATCGGTTTGTGTCTTCAATCTTGAAATTCATTTATAGTAATAAATAATTTAATTTTCTGGGAATTAAACATTTAAAAATAACGGGAAAACAAAAAGTAAGTGCAGTCTCCGACCTGAAACCTGGACGATTCCATGGCGAGCGACATCATAGTAGGGATGGGATGGATCAGGGCTGAACGTGCTGCTGGGACCATCAGGGACGCTCTGCTGCTGCAGATCCTCATCCTCATCTTCCTCTTTCTGCAGCTCTGAAATGACAGCAAAGAGTTAATAATAGAAACAATTATCCAACGCTGTGATGACTGCATGCAACAGATAAAAGCAGGAGGAAATACGCCCCCACCCCCCCACCCACTGCTTAGTAACTGATGTTCTTATCTTTTACCAGAAACAACAGTGAGAATGAGGGAAAGAGCAGCTGGGAGCAGAGCCAGCAGACTGGGAGGAAACTCTCTGGAATCCTGTTTCAGCTGTTTGTCTGCAGCTCAGGGGGAAACTTGTTACAAACATTTGGCTCCGATAAGGAAGAGGAAATTATTTGCTCACAGAGAGCTGCCGAAAAAAGCTTTAGTTCAACGCAGACAATGTAGGAACCAGATATGAAGCTGTAAAGCTGGAACTGATCTGCAGAACAGCTCTAATAAATCAGCTAAACAGATCTGGACTTAAATGATGAGAGTTTGAGTGAAGAAGGAGGAAATCTGAGGATTTCCTGTTAAAATTTAATCACGTCGCTGCATTAAGTGAGGTCTATAGATTTATACAAATTAAAGAGATTTTCCACTCTTTCCCCCTGAATAAAACTTTATTTATCTGTTTAAGAACATTTAGGTAGAGCCGGAGATCTGAACCCTGAGCTTTTTCAGATATTCATATTTTCTTTAAAAACACAAAAGCAAATGGAAATGAGAGTCCCTCACAACTCTAACCAGGAGGAAGTTCACAAAAAGTTTTTTCCTATAAATTTTCCCCATAATCAGCACCATTATAAAGCCATTCCACACCATGATGCGGCCACCACCATGCTTTACAGCTGCACAAACTAACCTAAAGGCTCAAACAGCTTTTCATATGATAAATAAATTGTCCAATAAATAACAGTTAATCTAAATGATTTAAAAATACCAGAAAACAATATTTAAATGTTTAGAAATGAACAAACACAGTATATATAGTGAGGAAGGCTTTTTCCTCCAGATGGAGCTTCATTAATCTAATCTGTTTATATTGAACCAAGTGAACCCAGACATTCAAATGTTGAAGATAAAAACAACAAAAACAAACAGAAGGTGTCTTGACTCTTTTAAAACATACAACTTTTACACATATTAGCAGTATTCTAATGCTACCCACATCAAAGGGTGTACTTTGTCCCATTTATTATTGAGAGCCAAAGTCTATATATTAAACCTTATATTTCAAAAATAATTTCCAAACTGATTTGTATTATTTGTGCTTTAATTCTTGCAGGTTTCTAATATTTTAGTTTTAATTCTGTGTCCTGTGAGTCTGGCTGACTCTGGGTTGCTGCACAGCTATATAAAAAAAGACCAAAAGATATGTTGAATTTTATTATAGCATTGCATATTTTTTCTTGTAAAATTAGAGACATGTTTTATTGCATGTTGCATATCCCAGTAAATCTGTTTCACATTTAAATCAGCAGTTCTCCCTAATTGTGTCTCTGCTCTGCTTAAAATCAGATTGATGAACCAGTCTACCGATATAATGATGCCAGAGAAAATTATTTTCAGCATCTCTAGAAGCTCTGCAGCCTGATTCTCTGTTCAATCTGAAAACAACAGATCTGTGTTCATTTTAATCTGGAACTCTGAGTAACGTTCCTCTGAGAAGCCCAGCTTTTTAACTTATATAAATGTACCATCTGTTGCCATTTTTAGCTGAAAAAGCTCCATATTTGAAACGAACTGATTTTTCGGTGGCATCTCTAATTTTTTTTAACCAACCGTCTCCTAAATTTCACCTAAACGTATATGGAAGTAGCTGCCAGTTAAAATTCACTGAGTGCTGCTGTGCTTCTCCTCCACGTAGCGACTCTGTACGCAGTGAATAGTGACCCCAAATAATATTAGTAAAATTACCAAATAATATGGGACTCTAGAGCAGCGGGAGAGCGAGGAAAAAACACGGAGTGAAAACGCTCTGAACACAGACAGCTGCATCCAACCCCAGTTACTGTTGGCTGAAGGAAATCAGTGGAAATTATTGGTGGGGCTGTCCCCTCCACTCCTTCAGAAAGTTACGGCCCTGCCCACAGCATCATTCAGCCAACTCTGTGCTAAACATTTCCGTTCATGGACGTCAGAGCTGAAGCACAACCAGGTCAACTAAAAGGATTTTTATTTTTAACCCTATTGTTAAAAACGTGATCTTAATAAGGTAAGATGTAAAGAAATTCACAAAAGAATCAGTTATACTATTAGAGTTTACTCCAATATGGGAAAACAGGATTTTACTCCTGGAAGAGCAGACTGTATTTAAACAATGGGCCACAAAAGGAATAGAAATAAATCGTGATTTATGGCAAGCAAATTCAGCTTATATAATGTATTTTAAAGAATTCAAGCAGAAATTTATTATTAATATAAAATACTTCTTTAAATACCTTCAGCTCAGAAGCTTTATTAGGAAAACAAAGATTTATCCAAACCACAGAAATCCTTGCAAAGATAGCTCAAGTAAAGGAGTGATTTCAGGAATCTACCAATTTCTGGTGTTGAATTAACTTGAGGACTCAACACTGAAACTGAAAGGCTGGAAATTAGGAATAAACTGGAGGACTGATAATCTGTCTGTACAAGGGCTCAGAAACAGTTAACTCACATTTAAAGTCGTAGGGAAGCAGCTGTTCCAACCGTCGCATTTCTGAATTCTCCCAGTGGTGCACGACTTTACATGAATGAATAAAGTGAATGTGATTGGTTGATTATCAAGGGGGCGGGATTGTTGTGGCGGAAGGTTCTGCAAGCAAGTTTGGTTGTGGCCGGTTTGTCGGAAGCATCTTGCTAACCAGTTAGCATCTTAGTGTTAGCAGGTTCCCAATGGGAAATTCCATTGGGACCAAGTAGCACTAAATTGGTGACTTAGAAACGACGCTGTCAAGGAACGCTATGGACAGAGGAAACATGCAAGAGGAGGAGAGTTTAGTGTCGGAGGTCGTGGATGAGTCTCCTCCATCATCCCTAAGAGCCCCAGCCAAGAATAAAAGCAGTACTGGAATTCACCAGATGGTGGCAGCATGCACAGGAAAGCAGCCTGTAGCATTCCCATGCAGAAGAAGAAGTCGTCACCACTAGCTGTTGCTAAACAGACTGATGTTTTTTGTCCCGGTGTTCTATGAAATTCTGTTACCTTGTGAGGATGGGATCATTTTCACAGCGTTTCTGATCAATTTTTCACTAAAAACAACTCCTATAATCATGTGATGGTTGTAACAGTTTAATCAGCAGCTGTTCTTTACTAAATTGTAAACTAAATAAATAAATAGTCATGGTCCTTTTAAGCTGTTTTGTTTTTGTTTGTTTTTTTATTTAATTTTTGTTAATGCCAACAGAATCTGTCTTTTTCCAACTTCTCTCACTTTAGCCCAAAAAATAAAAGTCAGTCACCAAACACAGTTTTCCAGCACATAGTGAGTATTTATAATATTTCATTGGTGATACAAGAGGATAGAAACTGGCTGATAGCAGGACACAGAAATTAAGAGTTCCTGAAAAGATGAGAGTTCAGACTTTCTGTTAAATCCCGTTCTAATCTATCACAGATTACTGGATTAAGAATATTTCTAGTATACGACAGGATATCACACACATCTCAACAACAAACTCTGTGAATTTGGTGACATTTGATCATTATTTGCTAAAGTTATGAGAGGAGAATCATATATTTTAGCCACCTGATATAATCCATTCCCCCTTTGATGATATTTATGACATATACTTTCTATTTAAATGTTTATCTAACAATTTACCAATATTCCAAAAAAAAGTTCAGGAAAAAGTTGAGAATTGAAATCCTATCTCATAAAGATCATCAAACCAACAGTCATTTATTTTAATTATTTTGGATTTCAAAATGTAAAAAAAAAAAAATGTTTCAAACATAATATAGAAAAATAACAGTTTCAAAATTCACAGGTTTTCTTTCTTTTTTTCCCATATGATGGGGGCAAAAAAATTATATCAGGTGGCTAAAATATATGATTCTCCTTCATAACTTTAGCAAATAATGATCAAATGTCAATAAAAATTCACAGAGTTTGTTGTTGATGAAGAGAGAAATAAACCAGAGGTGGAAAGAGTACTAAAAAATTGTAATTGAGTTATCTTTACTTTGCCTGTAATTCTACTCAGAGTAAAAGTAAAATTACCCATCTCAAAATTTACTCAAGTAAAAGTACAAAATTATTTCATTTAAAATGTAATTTGAGTAAAAAGTTACTTAGTTACTTTGAGTTATTTAATGCAAAAAAGAATGAGTCATGAATGGAATTGAGCACAAGGTGTTTTAATCGATTTCAAGGCGTATTTCAGAGACATGCAAACGCTATCAGCTGGGCTAAAGAACAAACTTCCTCACAGCAGAAGGACAGTCACTACCTGAACCATAAAGTGCAAACAGTTTTCAGTCCTACTGTCCAACAGACACCATGATAGGAATAAAGAAATTTAAACTATGTTTTAAAGTTTTCAAAATGCACAAAAAATTAAAAGCCCAAAAGATCCCAGAAATCAAACTAAAACGCATCAGGATGCCACTGTTATTAACAAGCTCCTCATTTAATGGTTTTAACTGACACTTGTTTTACTCTAATAGTGATTTTTAACTGACACCCTGTTTTAAATCAATTGTTTATATGTTTAAATTGTGTAAATAAAGTGCTTTTAAAAGTCAAAAGTCTTCTTCTATCTTTTAATGGCGATTAAGTGTCGGTTCCGTGACGCAGAGGTTTACATTTCCGGCCATATTTAATTTTTCATCATCAGTATTTATTTATTTTTTACTCAGTAACGTGAGGGGGTTTTAAATGTAGCGAAGTAAAACTACTTAGGTTAAAATTTACTCGAGTAAAAGTAAAAAAATTACATATTTCAATAACTACTCAGAAAATGACAAATTACTCATAAAAAGTACTCGATTACAGTAACTTGAGTAAATGTAATTCGTTCCTTTCCACCCCTGGAATAAACACAGTTAAAGACTTGCAGGTGAATTAATTTCTCCCCATGTTATGGAGGAGGATAGAATCTATACTAGAAATGCATTTAATCCAGTAATCTGGCATATTTTACATTAGAACGGGATTAACCAGAAAGTCTTCAGTCTCATCTTTACCCTCAGGGCCCCTGGTGCCCTAGATCCGCCCCTGGTGACTTTACTCACCTATTTCTGCGAGCTGCTCCAGATTTGATGACTCAGTCATTCCTTCAAGCAAAAGAGAAACAAAACTTAAACTTCGTATAATTCTAACTAATAAAGAGCTAAACTGAACTTTTATCCGCGTTAAAAAAGCCACTAAATGTTTAAATCTAGTCAGAATGAAGCGAAAACACGTCGCTGCTTGTCAGCAGGTAAAACACGCAGCGGGCGAATCATGCGTGGAACACCTGGCCTGCCTCATTAACGCATTCAAACCCATTTTAGCGGATAAACTGTTAATATTTTAACAACAATAACATCCAGGAGTTAAATGAAGCCGCTGCTGTACCTGTGAACAGCTTTTAATCCCACTTTAATCTCCAGACAGGAAACTAAGGAGCAGAAACTCCAGCAGGTTTTTTCTCCTAAACTTCCTCCAAAGTGGCTGCAGCGGTCTGCGCATGCGCAGAACGGCTCCAGCACAATCCTTCATGAAAGCAATAAAATAACAAAAACACACAGTTAATGAAATTATTACAATAAAAGGTGGAAATAAGGAAATATATTCCGATTAAATCAGGTTTAGAGAGCATTTAAATTAATGAGCGTAATTCAAGAATAATGATTTAAAAAAAGATGAAACTATTAATATATGCAAGAAAAGCATTACTATTTAAATCGACACAGTAAAAAAATAACACTTAAAAATCTAAGTTGAAATGAAAAACTTATGAAAGATGAGATCAAACTTATTCAGAAAATTATCATAAGAACTAAAAGTAAAATAAAAAACTGCTGTACAAATTTATTGTTAAAACGCAAAAATGATGAAATAAAAAAAAAATTATAATAAACAGTTTTATAAAAAAAAAAAATACAAAACATGGAACAAGCGTTTAAATTTCATTAAAATTTAAATAATGATATAAAAAAACAAGTAAAAATATTTAAAGATTTTTTAATTATTTAGTAAAAAATTGGATTTAATGAAAGAAATAACAGATTTATAATTGATAAATAAATTTATGTTGATCTTTTTTTTTAAAAAATAATGAACAAGATAAATAAGCTAAAAAAAATAAATTAAGATGAATTAGAAAAAAATTTTATTCCAATGAAATATGAATAAAAGGAAATAAAGCTAAAAAAATAACTAAATTAATAATAAGTTTTAACATTCTTAAAGTGTTTTATGAGGTTTGAATTCGAATCCATTCAGATTTGAATCCAAATTATTCCTTTTTTATTGTTTTTTCTATAAAGAGAAACAAAACATTTAAATCAGATTATTGTAAAATTGTTAAAGTCTGACATCTGCTGGACATAGGGGGTACTGCAAAACTTTACACCTTTCAGAGGTGAGAAATATTCCACATGTGGAACATCTGGAACATCAATAAAAGTCTACCTCCAACCTCCCATTTTATAATTAGATTTTTACATCAACAATTATTAGTACACGGTTTTACCTGGATAAAAAATAAAGGATTTATCTTTTTAAACAGTTTATTTTGTCTAATTTCTTCCTCATTGTTCTTCAGTGTTTGTCACATAATGTATTTGTGGTTTTAAATGCTAAAATCCAAGTTTCCCTCTTAATAAGCTCTTGGATTCCTCTGCTGGCCACTGATGAGTTCTGCAGACTAAATGAAGAGCCTGGAGCTCAACATTTACTCACAAACACGTTTAATATGCAAATCTATCTGACTGTGGGGGAATTTCAGGGTAAGATGTTTCTGTCTTTAGACGAGAATCCAACAGCATTTATATGAACAAAGCCAGAGATAGACTGAAGCCAGGAGAACAGCTGTGTTTACATCGTAAAGCTTTCTCTCCTGAGAAGAGCTCTCTCTGAACAAACGCTCTAAAGAACACTTTATAATGTTTATGTATTAAATTACTATGAAACATGACAACAGATTATGACAGAAATCCTAATCGTACTTGGCCCAGAATACCAGTTAAAAAATAACTTTATACAAACAAATCATTACATCATAGAGCGCCTTAGTGAAAGTTTTCAGCCCCTTGAACTTTTCAACTTTTTGCCACATTTCAGGCTTCAAACCTCCGCCCATCTTCTCCTGCTTATTCCGTCGGGGTGGCGGTGGCGCTTATCTTCAGTAGTCTACGGGAGAGAGGCGGGGTTAACCCTGGGCAGGTCGCGGGGAAACAGAGACACACAAAGACGTTCAACCATGCACACAAACATTCACACCTGAGGAGAAGTTAGAAATCCTAGTTAACCTAATGGTAATGTTTAGGAGCAAACCTCTGGCCGGGAATCAAACCCAGAACCTTTATGCTACAACTCTGAAGGGCTTAGCAGCTAAATCCATCACAGACTTGCTATCAGTGTATCAACCCTCCAGACCACACTTCAGGTCTTCTGGCTCCAGCCTGCTCTGCAGACCTGAGAACCAGAACTAAACATGGAGAAGCAGCATTTAGTTCCTATGTGTTCCACTCTATCTGGAACAAACTTCCAGAAAACTGGAAAAGTGTAAAAGCCTGAGTTCCTTTAAACCTAAGACTAAAAACACATTTGTTTAGGATTGCCTTCCCACTGTTCTTAGTTAAACAGTTTAACTGAAACATATTTTCTTTAGTCCAACTGTTTTTACTATTCTACTGTTTCTGCATTTTATTTTATTTTATTTTATTTTTCCTACTTGCTTTGATTCTATTTTTTTCCTGTATTTTAATCATGTAAAGCTCTTTTGCATTGTCTTTGTACTGAATTGTGCTACAAAATAAATTTGCCTTGCCTTACAAACCTTGCTGTCCACAAACTGCTCCCCTTGCAGCACTTCGGATTGTGCACCTAAAGATATAATTTTCTTTTTTGTATCAAAATAAAAAAACTGAAGAGTGGGGTGTGCCAAATATATCTGCTTCTTTACTTTGGAAAGGGAAACGTGGAGCAAACTCTGTCCAGAAGTGCAGTAAGGATCTCTGAATGATCCGATGTTGACCAAAACGACTGATGATCAACAGAATCCACCTGTGTGGAATCAGGTCTCCGTATAAATGCTCCTGCTCTGTGATCGTCTCAGAGGTCTGTTTGAATCACAGAGAGCAGCAGGAAGAACATGGAACACGCCAGACAGGCACCAGATACCGTTGAGAAGTTTAAAGTCAGATTTGGATACAAAAAGATTTTCCAAGCTTTAAAAAAAACACGGAGCACTGAGCAAACGATAATATTGAAATGGAAGGAATATCAGACCGCTGAGAATCTACGAAGACCCGCCCAACCTTCTAAACTTTCAGCTCAAACGAGGAGAAGACTGAGCAGAGGTGCAGCCTTTGCTGGATCACTCTGGATGAACTGCAGAGATCTACAGCTGAGGAGGGAGACTCTGTCCAAAGGACAACCATCAGTCAATGCTGCACAAATCTTGCCTTTATGGAAGAAACATATTTCTTAGAGATGTCCATAAGTAGTCGTCGTTTAAAGTTTGCCAACAGCCACCTGAGAGACACGTGGAAGAAGGAGCTCTGATCAGATGAAACCAAAATCAACCTTTTCGGCAACAATGCAAAACATTATGTTTGGTCATCATGATATGGGCCTGATTTTCTTCAGGGAAGATGGTTAAAATGGATGGAAAGATGGATGGAGACAAATACAGGAGCATTCTGCAAAAGACCTCAGACTGGGAGGGAGATTTATCTTCCAAGAAGACGAGGATCCAAAACATAAAGCAAACTCAATCAAATGAACGTAGGTGTTAGAATGGCCTAGTCAAAGCCCAGACCTGAATCCAATCAAGAATCTTTGGAAAAAGCAGAAACTTTTGTTCACAAACTCTCTGCCTCCATCCTCACTGAGCTCCAGCTTCTTTGCAGGAGGAATGAGCAGAATGTTCAGGCTCTCGATGAGCAAAGCTGATAGAGACAAACCTGCAGCTGTAATCGCAGCAAAAGGTTCCGCTATAAAGTATTAACTGAAGGGGGATGAATAGTTTAGCACACCTAATTTTTTAAACGTTAAAATATTCAATAAACTTTGTTCCACTGCATGGTCGTCTCCAACTTGTTGATTCTTCACAGAAAATCTTTGCATTTTTGCAATAAACCGTAAAGTCTCAATAAATGAGACTTTACTGGATGCAGCCATATCAAAATATCTCAGTGTTCTTAGATCAAGCACAACCCGAATGCATAGAGACACAACTCACTGATAAGAATTATTCACTTTGTCTGCATTACGTTCCCAAATCTACGGAAGAGGATTAGGGCCACTGAAAAAATAAATAAAAGTTAACTGGATTTTACATTTTATTTCAGTTTAATATGGGAAAAAGTCAGAATTCTGACTTTAATCTCAGAATTGTGGATCTTACTGTAGATGGGCTCCATGAAGGAAGAGATGTGGAGCTCTCAGCTTCACTAACAAAGATGTGAGTTAGAGGTGGCCAGTGACACACATTGGTGGAAAATGACAGAATTAGGCAACTTTTTAGTTGCCTGAGGGGTCCCCTCATTAATGGAGGAACAGAAGGTCATTAAAACAAGAGAGCTAGTCTCTAAAACAGACATGGCTATGGCTTGATGCTAACATGTTTGTTAGCTGTCAGAATTCTGAGATTAAAGTCAGAATTCTGAGAAAAAAGTCAGAATTAGGAGAAAAAAAGTCAAAATTCTGAAAAAAGCCGAATTCTGGAGGAAAAGTCAGAATTATGAGAAAAAAGTCAGGAATCTCGAGAAAAAGTCATCAGAATTCTGAGAAAAAAAAGTCAGAATTCTGAGATTAAAGTCAGAATTCTGAGAAAAAAAGTCAGAATTCTGGAGAAAAAAGTCAGAATTCTGACTTTTTTCCCATATTAAACTGAAATAAAATTTTAAAATCAGCTAACTTTTTTTTTTTCAGTGTCCCTAATCCTCTTTCTTCCAATCTTTGTCTCTGCATAATAAAGATGATTAACTTTTATCCTGACAGAACAGCCGCCCTAAAACATTCATCACTAACAGGCAGGTAATACTAGGGTTTAATAAGCACATACATGAATAACAGAAATAATCCTAACACTAGGGAGGAATTAGTATTTAACAAAGGAAGTAATTAATTTAAGAGTATTTTTCACAAATATTTTATCATCTTGACAAAAATAACCCAATTTTCTCAGATGAAATCTGCCTTAATGTAAGATGCACATTTAGTGTTTAAGTCATTACAGGGAATGTCTGTATATATGATCATCCATTGTCCATATATATATTTTTTTAAATATGAGAGTTGTTGTAAAGCAGGGTACCAAAAAAAAAACAAACAGTAGTAACTATAAAACATTCTGATGAGCCGACTGAAGCGTCTGGCTGGATAATATTTGGTAAACATCCTGTAAATAATAGAATAAAAAGGAGCTGAAATGTGTAGAACTGCCAGCAGATGGCGTACGCGTTCCTCAGCACCTGGGCAGCCTGATCAGGAGGTTACCTGTTCATTTGGCTGCTGAAGGTCAGAGCTGCATAGAGAGGATGATCTTTACCAGACGGCATGTGATGGTGGGACATATTTACCCAATGGTTGGGTCAGGGTGACCTCTGCCCCCCCGCCATGTTGGACAGCTGGACTGACTGATTTCTAAAGTATAAACATTTTACAATATTAAATATATGCTTGTTTAGCAGATTTATAATCAACAAGCACAAAACATTCAGACTGCTTTTAATATCTCAATTTAAATTTATCTTAAACTATTATATTTGCTAATAGAACTGATCATGTTTTTGCTGAGAAAACATTTTTCCTCGACTAAAAATGTCCACGATTTTAAAGAACAGCAAGTAGATGGAAATAAAACCGCTTCAGATACGAGATTCTACGATTATGCAAATGAAGGCGCCACAGAGGGACTATATGACCCAAATATGGAGGCGAATAATGACGAGCTGAGCTGCAGGCGGAAGATGCTCCACACCTCCTCACACTGTTCGACTACAAATACACCCCCCCCATGGCAAGGCTTTCAATCTCACTTTGAAATTCATTTGATTTTAAACGACACATTTATCAATCAATGTGTTTCCAGGAAGAATTTGAGGGAATTTAGTCCGACTTTTTATTCACTATGAAAGAAAACGAGTGAGAGACTCACGCTTCTCATTATTAGCAGGAATATTAGCAGGAATATTAGCAGGAATATTAGCAGGAATATTAGCAGGAATATTAGCAGGAATATTAGCAGGAATATTAGCAGGAATATTAGCAGGAATATTAGCAGGAATATTAGCAGGAATATTAGCAGGATTATTAGCAGGGATATTAGCAGGATTATTAGCAGGAATATTAGCAGGAATATTAGCAGGAATATTAGCAGGAATATTAGCAGGAATATTAGCGGGAATAACAGAGGGAACTGGGATTCCTGCTCATTAAGACGTGTTTCCAGCAGCTTCCAGAAATAGAAACAGAGGGATGAGGGGAACGCTGGGAAGGGAGGGAAAATTGGATGTGGGAGAAATGATGTAAGACAGTAACGGCGCAGCTCATCCTGGAGATGTTCACACATCTCTGGAACAGCCATTCATTCTCAGTCCCAGTTCGCTTTTATTCATCACTGCACTGGAAAATAAAAGAAAAGATCTGTTTAAGAAAATCCTTTAATTCTTAGGATATTGTTTCTGGTAAATCACATCATCAATAAAACTGGGCTTAATGTGAGGTGAGGAGATCCATGGATGTGAAGGAATCCCTCATCAGATAGACTCAATCTGGTTTGAAGACATTTCATCTTAAGTTTGATAAAAAAAATAAAAGATTAAAGGAGAATCTGTTTACAAGAAGGATAAGAGAAACTTTTAATCTAAAGATAATCACATGGCGTTAAAGCGACTTGTTTAACCGTTGGTTTCACATATTTGTAGCTGGTGTCACCGTTAAGGCTTTAGTGAAATCTGTTCATCTGTTAATGTTTTCTTCAGCAGCAGATCTGCTTCTCTGCTCGTTTGTTTTCATTTCAGAGTTTCCCCCTCCTCCTTTTCTGTTGTGTTTCACTGTAGCAGCCAGCGTCACTGGTTAAACTAATAAAAAAACCTCCGCCGAGCCTCATAAATCCGGGCCGGAGGCCGTCTCAACGCTGCGATAATCACCGCTCAGCGCGCTAAAAAAAACGGTTCTGCTTCCACCAACAAAATATGTAATGAGACGGAGCAGCTGCTCGCCTGGAAAACCATCGAGGAGGAGAGTTCAGCATCCGACCAGGAGATGTTCAAAGACATATTCCGCTTTAGAGTCAGCGCGATTTAGTGCTGCCAAATTTTGGATTTATGGGACACCTCATTTTTAAATAATAAAGTCAATATAAAAAGAGAAACTGCAGGAAGCTGCAGACTAATAGAGAGTCTGTTTTTATCAGGAGAATCTTCTCTAACCTGTCAGCTTTGGTTCTTAGGCTGAAGATCAGAATCTTGTTCACTCTTTAAGGCCATTCAGAAAAAAAAGAAAACAGACAAAGAACTAAGATATTTTTAACACTTTAAACCAACACTGAATCACTTTGCTGGTATAAGAAATTAAAATGTCTTTAAACAGATCCTGTTTCCACAGATACATTCAAAGATCAAAGATCAGTTTTACGCAGCCTCAGACTGGTATTCTGTGACAGGGCCGGTCCTAATTTCAGCGTGCGAGGGCCGGTCCTCCTTAAATCATCCTGGCCCCATCGCTTCCTCTCCGGCTGCAGCTCCTACCTGTGACAGTAAATAATTCAAGGAGCTCTAGAAGTTATAAAACATTAACTTCTTAAATGATGCATGCAGCATATATAGCCCTTCCTTCATGCTCATCATTGTGACGGTTAGCATATGAGGTCATTTGCTATTTTTTTAAACTCTAAAATCCTTGCAACAAACTAAATTCAAATTAAACTAAAATGTTTTCTTTAAACCAAACTATGATATTCCTCTTATATTTGGCTAATTTATGTTTAAATATTTTGCAGAAATATGTTGCGGTGCATGACGGGGTTTAGCATCTGAAGGCTAACGTTTCCCGTCTTACCTGCATTGTTGCCAGGTTGGGATGTTTTCCCAATCTGGCAGTTTAGGATGGCCGTCTATGGGTGAAAAATGTTTTTCTTTAGATTTATGGCCTAAGAAGGAGGTCTTCAACAGGGGCCCGTGACCCCTAGGGGGGCCACAGAGGTACTGCATGGAGGTCAGGAAGTTTTTGATTGATTAGACTCTTTTTATATTCCCTCCTCGCAAGTTTTTCCACTAATTAAAATGTCTTTAAATCCACATGAACATGAATTCAACAGACTGTAGTAAACAGATAAATGGAGGCAGAAGATGTCTTTCAAGTCATCAATGCTCACATTCAGAGACACAGTGACTATAGGAACAGTTTGATAGAACATCTATTTAATACAATATATATAATTAGGGGGTCCCCGCTCCCTCTCGCCATCAGTTTGTGGTCCTTGGCCTGGAAAATGTTGAACACCCCTGGCCTAAGAGATAATCTTAATCAATACTTTGGTTCAAAGTACATCCAGGTGGTTTATGAAGATTTTTTTGGGCTGGAAAACGTGAGTCAGTGACATGTGGTGAGTGTGGACGTTAAAACCTCATTAGCCAGTAAAACCTCATTATAGAAGTCTTGGTGATGGTTGTTGTGTGATGCCTGAAGACAGGTCGGTTAATCCACAATGTGCATTCGTATTGTGTGTCACGTATGAGACGCTTGAGGGGATCCGTTTTGGTGGCCATAGGATCCCGTCTCTGCTTGTTGCAGATGATGTGGTTCTATTGGCTTCATCAGGGCGTGATCTGCAGCTCTCGCTGGATCGGTTCGCAGCCGAGTGTGAAGCGGCCGGGATGAGGATCAGTGCCTCCTAATTTGAAATGTGGGTGAAAAATGCAATGAGATTTTAAAATCTATAAAGAAGTAAAGAAATATTAAAGCTTTGCTCGTTGTTTTATCCTGATGTTTAAAGTCCCCAAAATCTAATGTTTCTTGTCAGTCAGTCAGAAATCAGGCAAAAATAACAAATAACTGAAGGAAAATACCACAAAATTAAATATATGGAAATCTGAAAATAATCTCGAACAAAATATTGCTTCTACTTGCTAATGAGATTAAATAAAACTAGTCCCTGAATACGACACAAAAGTTGCCATGGCGTTAATTTTACTTCCACTGTGAAGAATGGAGGATTTCCTCCAGATGGAAAATTACAGTAAATTTAAAAATCAATCAGCTCTGCAGGCGGCTGATGTCGCCTCAGACATTAAACACGATGCTACATGAAGAAAAGCCCCATGTGAGCATGCTCAGATCCATCAGCTCTGCCTCTGCAGGCCTGAAAAACTCACCTCCACTTGTGTTTATCAGGATAATGGCTCCCTGGTTTAAAGGTGTCGCTATGATTTATTCCCCCTGCAGGCCCCCGGAGTCCCACCAGCTCCTCACACAGAGAAATAACCGTAACAGAGCCCTCAGAAGACCGATTATTTTACGTTTCCTCTGCTCATCAAGTCATTTTTTTCTTAAAATAAGTGAATTTGTTCTTTGATTGAGGAGGTAAAAGAGACATTTTGCCAATGGAACAAGATAATTTACTCTTAAAATAAGAAAACACAGTACGCCAAGATGTTATTTCAAGTGGGCATATTATCTAATTATCTTATTTTAAGAGTACAAAAACTCATTCCATTGGCAAACTGTCTCATTTACATTCTCAAATTAAGGGTAAATACACTTAATTCAAGACATTTTTACTTATTCCTAGGTCATTTTTCCAGTGAAGCTTCTGTGATTTATTATGCGTTTTTTTTAGTATTTTACCAATAGAATAATAATTTCAGCCTTTATGCAAAATCTGCATACCTGGACATCCTGTATTTGCTTGATAAGGAAAAATAAATCTCAGTAACGTATTTCTAAGTGTCCTTTTTGAAAGTCCTCCTTTGTTTTTCTTCCATCTATATTTAATTTCTCTTTTTTTACTCTACAGGAACATTTCAGTCAAAGGTTCAGTAACATTTGTGGAACTTAAAGGTTTATTTTATTGAAAATGATCAGATACCTTTCCAGAACACAGAGGTTCCTTTCTGGAACTTACCAGGAATATTCATGAGACGTTCATGGACCCTACAGGTTACTTTCTCACAATAAACTTGGTCGCTTCCTGTAGCTTAAAGGTTGCTTTTCAAAGTTTACCAGGTTGGTTTTTATTGGATATTACTATAGAAAGCATTTTCAAGAATCTTTCATGGACATTACGGAATATTTACCCGGGATTTCCTGGAACTTAGAGGTTGGTTTCCAGAACTTAACGGGAACTTTCAGAGAATATTTAAGGAACTTAAAGGTTGGTTTCTTTAAAAGGATTTCTGACACTTAACTCGTCATTTTGAACTTAGGGGTCAGCATCTCAGAGAGATCTTGATAACTACCTAAAGCTTACAGGTTACCTTCTAAAACTTGCATATTTTGTAGAACTTCTGTAGAACTAGACATTTACAGATATTTTTACTCAACATTTATGGAACTTACAGGTTTCTATCCAAGAAACAAACAAAGCATTTTTTAGGTGCAAAGAAGTTAACTCCCAAACTTCTCACCAAACAAAGAACAGGTTCTGGAAAGCTATTTCTACGTTCCAGGAAACTAAAATATGGGATGCATGAAACATCCTAGTTATAGAACAAAATCTGTGGTTATGGGAAGTAATGACTAAGTTTAGCAACATGTAATTTAATAAGATCAAAGCTTCAGATAAAGTAATCAAAATAATTTTAACTGTGTTTTTATATTCAATTAATCTATTTAAACGTTTTATATGATCATCTACCATATAAAACAATAAAAATGCAGCGTTCTGGATCCTCCTGATGTTGACCGTCTGATTTAAAGTGACAGAAAGGATTTTATTTGGAAAACACAGCTTGCATTTGTTATATAGATCTAATAAAATAAAACTATAAATGACTTTAAATCCTTCATGTGGAAACTCTGCAGCTCCGCTCCTGGTTTAAACCCTGCGCCCCTCCCTTCATAAACAGTTCTACTCTTATCTTCATAGTGAAATTATTCTGGCAGGATAACATCAGTGTTCTGTCAGAGACATTTCTTACACTTCTGCTTTAGAAAGGCAACATTTAAGGGTTGAAATTCTAGTTTATTCAACTCTGGACTAAAAAAGTAACTGAAAGAACTTTTAGAAACACCAACAGGAATGTTTCCTACCTTTGCCTTGAGGCGTATCTCAAATAAGACTTAGTTTGGTGAACTCTAAATTAAGCCTGATCTTTCTTATAACTCAGAATTGAACGTTGTAAAGCAAAAATTTCTTTTGCATTTTCTGGTTATTGTTTTAAACATTGAAAGAGAAAAGAGAACAAAACCTCGGAGAGCTTCTGTTGGCAGATTTCCTCCGATGAGGAAATGTGTGTCAGTCAGAAATATCCTCATTCCTCAAAGTCTTTGCTCCATTTTCCTCCTCAAACGGGCAGCGCTCTGCTTATTGATGTGGTGCGTTCAGGGGACGTCTGTGAGATATGATCAGATGCCAATCCTTCCAGATGTGGAGCTGAAAAAAATAAAAATACAAGCAGGACGATCAGAGTCACTACAGTCCTCAGCCAGGACTGTTAAGATGTTTGATAGAAAACTATGTTTATCTTCACCAGTGGAGTCTTGCAGAGTGAGCGCCACCTATTGTTGTCATGGAAAAGTCGTGTCTGCTGATCTCAGCTGTTTCTGGAGCTATCTGAGGCTATCCAACATCCTACCATATTTTCAATAATTTATCAGGAATCTCACCAGTAGAAACTGATCAGGACTGATTTATGGAGAAATTGTGTTTGTTGTATTTCAGATCTGTGACATTTAGAAGTTTAGTAGTAAAACTTTAACTGGTGCCATCTTTGTTTTTATTCTGCATGAGGTGCTTTTTTGGGAGATACACTGAGAAACTAACCTGACTCCGCCAGATGGATATGCGGAGCAAATCCATCTGGAAACCTTCCGTTGAAGTAATTTTGGGAAGGGGTGAAAATACTGGTTAGCTGATTGGCCTATGTTGGTGATAGGCGGGCCAAATAAACCAATCAGATCAACGAAGCATATGGCTTCGTTACTAACAGAAGCGGCGGCGAAGAGGGAGCCAATTGATAGATCAAACTCTTGCTGAAACCAGTCGGGAGAAGAGCAAAACATCTTTTCCTCTGAGAAAAGCCTCCAGAGCAGTGTTTTGCTCTTCTTTCAGTGAAGAAATACTCTGTAATTCCCATAAAACTTGCTCGATAGCCACGCTAGCCTAGTTTCACGCTAACGCCATGTTCTTTAGACTGAACTGTCACGCTTCTCGTTGCGTCACACCTCAACCCGCCTCAAAGCCAACGCTGATTGGACGCTCGTTTGGTGAACGGCTCCACATTTTCTTTAACGGAGAGTCTCCAGACTGATTAGCGAGTGAAACCTTGAAAGCTCGCGAGATCAGGATGGTCTCACCAGGCTACTGAGAAACATCTTTGGGTTATAAATGTTGGTTCAAATGAATTTCACAAGCTAAGACTGCTGGTGAAGATTCTCAGTCAACCAGGTCAGTCATTCCAAATAAGTAAGAAAAAAAAAATCTACTGGACTTTGTTTCCAAGTTTGAAGACGTTTCTCTTCTCATCCAGGAAAGCTTTTTCAATTCAAAATGTCAGGAATAGAGTTGAGTTTGAGGCTTTATAGAGTAGACCAACATACCAGGTATGGGGCGTTACACGCTAACAAAGAAGCCAACCGGCCCCATTTCCAAAGGAGTGAATCTGTTTGACAATTTGCTTGTTTTATAAACAAAAACAAGGCTTTGTTAGGCTAATCTATAAAGCCTGGAACTCAACACTTATTCTTTTTGATGGGAAGCGAAGCGTCTTCAAATTTGGAAACAAAGTCTCCAGTTGATTGTTTTTTATTTTACTTTTTTGGAATCACAAGCAAAGTCATTAAAAAAACAAATTTACAGAGAAAAAACAGGACATGTTAGATTTTTTTATATATATCTATAAAACTACAACATGGCGGCACCAGTACTGGATTTTTTTCTTTCTATTTTATTTTATTTTTTGGCATTGATCCTGTTTTTTTTTAGTTACTATTGGTTTTGCTCCCGCTCCCGTCTGCTCCCGTTAAAGTTTAATCCTGTACCGTCCCAATCACGTGATCGTTACTAATACTGACTCCCATCCCACGGGAATCCGTGGGATTCCCGAAAAATGTCAGTCTCTAATATGAATTTCACAAGCTAAGACTGCTGGTGAAGATTGTCAGTCATCCGGGTCAGTCACTCCAAATAAGTAAAATAAAAAAAATCTACTGGACTTTGCTTCCAAGTTTGAAGACGCTTTGTTTCTCATCCAGGAAGCTTTTTCAATTAAAAATGTCAGAAATAGCGTTGAGTTCCAGGCTTTATAGAATAGACCAACATACCAGGTATGGGGCGTTACACGCTAACAAAGAAGCCAACCGGCCCCATTTCCAAAGGAGTGGACCTGTGGCTTTTGCTAATATGGAGGATAAAAAGTGCCAAAAATTAAATAAATAAATACAGCATTAAATAAATAATTAAATGTTTCAATAACTAATTAAATGTGGAATTAAATAAATAAATGTGTCATTCATTATTAATTAAAACCACGCCACTAATATAAAGTGCCACAATTAAATAAATAAATACGGCTTATAAACAAATTAATTCAATGCGTAATTCATTAAATAAATAAAAGATATTAAATATATAAGTGTGTCATTAATTTAATAAAATACGTCTTCATTTTATTAAAAATATATATATAATTATTTCAGTGTGCATTTAATTATTTCATGGTCCTGTGTTGCAGTGCATCGAAAAACATTAAAAGAATCTGTCAAACTCACTCCATCAAAGTTAGGGGGCGGTTATCTAACACCTGATTGGTCACCCTGCACATCAAGGCAAAGCAAATCGATAACAGAGACTCGATTCACGTTAACCCCGCCCCCTAACTTTGATGGGTGACATTTTGACTTGATTCTTTGATGGGAAGCGTAATGTCTTCATACTTTTTTTTATTTTACTTTTTTGGAATCACAAGCAAAGTCGTTAAAAATACTAATTTATAGAGAAAAAACAGGACATGTTAGATTTTTTTTAATATATCTATACATGGATTTACTATTTTCACATTTTTTACCAACTGAATTCGGTAGGTCTGTTAATGCATAGATACAATTTGTCTCATAAATTTAAATGAAAAAATAATAAATGAAAGTTACTGAAATCATTGGCAAAATCCAAAAGCACACACTTATACTGAAAAAAACGGAAAAATGTTTGCATCTACAGAAATGTTCTGCCTACACCTTTTAATCCATCATGCGATAAATCGAGAAATCATGCTGGATTAAAAGCCGTTGTTGTTTATAAAGAGTTTTATATATAAAACTAATGGCCAGTAACGGCATATCTATATGATATAATATCTCCCTATATATAATAATCTTTTTTTATAGATGACAGAACGCCCGACATTAACCTGCATGAAGCTGCTGGGGAGTTGAAGGTGAACCAGGACAGATTCTGACTCAAACTCTCTTCTTTTTTTAGCGTTCTCGGTTCGGCTGCTCCTTGAAGAAAAGCTCGCTGGTTTTCTGTTTCGTCGATATCGACTAAAGCAAAGGTCAGCGAATCCAAACCCACACAGAGACCTTCCTGCCAGAGTCTCTCTGGTTTCATTTGCAGAAAGTTTTCCCCAGAAACTCCGACTGGAAGGTGAGAGGGACGGATCGGCCCTGAAGGGAGCAGACTTTCCAAAAGTGGAGAAAGTAATGATGCAGAAAGTTCACCGTTAGCTTCGCTTCTGTTCCAGAAACTTCTTCAGATTTAGTCACAGTAAATGTAACCATTTGAACCAGAGTAAAGGTGTTATTCACCAACCTTAGCTTCCTAGAACTTTATTTAATCCCACTTCTAAAAATCGAGAGTGCATCCTAACATACGTTCAATATTTAGATGGTTTAAAATTAATCCAAAGAGCAAAATAAGCCAGATTGGCATAAAACAACTGTAGAAATCTTTTGTCAGAATACAGTTGAGGATTAAAATAAGCGTGCATATGTGAGTGAAGTACAGGAGGTTGTGTGGAGACTAAATATAATCAGTATGTAGGCAGCGGCTCCTGGAAGCTGCTTTTTTTTGTTGGTTTCATGTTTGGGTTGCTGCCCAGGTTGGTAAGACACGTCCAACTGTTCCGTGTCCAAACAAGCCGCTCAAAGACGAGCCTGAGGAGAAGGGAAAAGACAAACTGCATTTCCAGAGATCTGCCTGGAGGAAGGAGCCTCTCTGCCCTGGTTTCTGCCTCTCTGGCGCTTTGATTAGAGGAGTTAAAAAGGACATCAAAGCTGAGCTGCAGCCAGTTTCCTTTAGAGAAACACTGGCTCTAATCCTCCTCTCTACTGAGTCGACACAGAGAGGGGAACCTCCAGCTGTTACTGAGGGCTTACTGAAGGACTTGCTTCATTATTACCATCAAGAGAGAACACAGTAATCCAACTTCTCCACCAAATATTACACATTTAGCCAATTTATGAGCAATAAAGCATATGAGAGAGAAATCTGGGTGAAATTCTGTTGCTCCAGGCTCCAGTAGTTCTCCTCTGAAGCCGAAGATGTTTTTGCAGCAGATATGTGTGGAGGATCCGCATGATCTGGTGGAGAAGATGCTAAAGCTCTTCGCCTGGGAACCACAGGAAGCTTCAAATAACAAATAAAGAAAAGCTGGAATAAACATCAGAGATCATCATTTACTCTGTGTTCAGTATGTAATAAAAACACAGCTCTGCTCAGAAAGTTTCCTTCCACTCATTAGGTTCCATGAATGGATTCATTAGTCATTTATTATTACAGCAGCAAATTTTTTTTCATTGGTTCAGTTATTATAGAATAACAAGCTTTGCACTGATTGCAGGTTTCATGTAATTAATAGAGGATCTGGAGAAATAAAGACACTAATATTTGATTTATAGTAGGAGTTTACAATGTGTTTAGATTCTAAACACATCCATCCATCCATCCATCCATCCATCCATCCATCATCCATCCATCCATCCATCCATCCATCATCCATCCATCCATCCATCCATCCATCCATCCATCCATCCATCCATCCATCACCCATCCATCCTTCCATCCATCCATCCATCCATCCATCATCCATCCATCCATCCATCCATCCATCATCCATCCATCCATCCATCCATCCATCCATCCATCCATCCATCCATCCATCCATCAATCAATGGGCAAGGAGAATTTAGAGAAGCCAATTAACCTAACAGTCATGTTTGTGGACTGTGGGAGGAAGCCGGAGTACCCGGGGAGAACCCACCATGCTCAGGGAGAACATGCTAACTCCATGCAGAAAGACTGATGGCTGGGAACTGAACCGTCTTGCTGCACAGCAACTACCATTCAGCTAGGGGTGTGCAAAATAATCGTAATGATGATGCATCGTGATTCTAATTTTCGTGATCTACTGCATCGATTCCTGACGCCAAGTATCGATTATTAATAAAAATAAATAAATAAAATTGCATGAATGGTTGGCGAACATCAGCCAAAACAAGTGTAATACAACTTCCAGTCCAGTAGATGTCGCTGTGGATGTGTTGACGCACGCTGCCTTGTGTCACAAGCATTTCCGGCCGCTGGGATACTGCGCCGAAGTCAATAAAAACATGGAGGAGAAAATATTGCAATTGCGTCGCCCACGCAAGTATAAGCAATTGTGAATTCAATGATCGTGATGCATCGCGTGATAGAATCGAATCGTGACTTCTTTGGCAATACCCACCCCTACATTCAGCCCGCCTCTGAACCCAAAAACAACAATTTAACGGACTGCTGACTCCTGAAAAACCTATATCGTGATTTTACTGGGCTCCTCTACCAGAGCCCTGGGAGCTTCAGGGTTCTGCCAGTATCTCTGCTGTTCCTAGAACTGCACTCTTCTGGACTGAGATGTCTGATGTATTTCCAGGGATCTGCTGTAACTCCTCCAGTTTGAGGGTCACTGCCCCCCCAATGACCATTGGTCCCACTGATGCCTTGACCTTCCAGGTTTTCTCCAGCTCTTCTCTGAGCCTCTGGTATTTCTCTAGTTTCTCATGTTCCTTTTTCCTGATGTTGCAGTCACTTGGTATTGCTATGGCAACCACAACGGCTTTCCTCTGGTTTTTATCCACCAATATATATATATATATATACCGGTATATATATATATTTTTTTTTTTACTTTGATAAACAATTTTAACTTTTTAAACTATTTCAAACATATTTAACTTATGTAGCAGTGCACTTCACAATTTATTATTAAAATTATGTAAAATTAAATGCTACATCAACCTGCTTCATGGTACATTTATTTATTTCATGGGACATTCACATTTATGTATTCATTTATTTTAGCTTTCCATATACTTCAGAGATCTCATCACAATGGTTGCAAAAACCATCTAGCAGCAACCCCCCCTCCCCACTAGGTATCTCTTTTAACCCCCACTGTAACCACTAGCAGTGATACCGACCCAGAGCATAATACTGCCACCACTATACTTGATAGTTGGTACAGTAGTAAACCCAAGGATTACCTGTTGATGATAATAAAGAACAATTGGGCATTTTTTTATCTCATTGCTCTGAACAGTTAAACATCTGCTGGAGTTAAGATTAGAAAAAACATTTTTTCAAAGGATTTTAAATACCTGCTTAAAAACGGGAAGGACCGAATGAGGCTTTGCAGCATTTTTAGAAACTATAAGCAGGTTTAAAATAACCAGGATGAAACACAAACAGGTCAGAAATCCCATAAGTTTGATGATGATCTTAAAATGTGCCTCTTTAATTAGATTGCCTGAGCTGGACTCTGCGCAATCAGCTCGTTTAAAGAGGTCAATTTGACGTTGGTGGTCAACGTAAGAGGTTTTTGACGTGAACGCTTAATTTAAAGAAGCATCACTGGCTGGAAGCGGTCGACCCCCCTCAAGAGTGATGGGTCGCCTCATTGATCAGGAACCGTCAAATCAATCCCGCCGCGTCCTCAGCCCTGCAGACGCAAAATAAAAGCGGAGCTCTGGTGTGAGAGGAGACACACGCCATGCTGCTGTAAGCGGCTGTTGCCCCTGATGGATCGTATGACCTGATGTCCTGAGGATATAGGACAGCGTGGCTTCAGAAGGCGCATTGCAGATCCTTCATCAGTCATGGACAGACTTTTCCTTCTTCTCTCTGATCCATCAGTCAAATACAAACATTCAAGGAACAGATTTTATTATTGTTAGTATTTTTAAAGCAGCAATCGGCTCTATAGACTGACTGCTGGTTCTACAACGTTGACTCAGGAGGGAAATAGAAACGCATGAATTTTAATCCAATTAAAAACGAACGACGAGTACATATAAAATACTTTAAAAATTCAGGTTGCAACATAAAAAAAGAAGAAAATAAAATAATTTTGCTAGGCACGGTAAATGAGACGTGTCCTGGTCCACCTCAGCCTCATGCTGCAGCAGTCGGCCCTCCGGATCCGTCTTCTCTTCACAAACTGACAGTTAGCGAGATAGCCAGCTGGGGTTCAGGTTGCTTTAGGCTAAATTCAGTCTGGGAGTATTTTTTTAATATCAGAGAAGTTTATTCATCTCAGTTTTGTTCATTAGACCTGAACAGACAGAAAGGCAGTGATGCTCTCCTGATAAAGAAGAAAAACCCTGAATGGACTAAGCTGGTCCAGAGGTGAGCTGAGGAGAATCACCCTGAAACCTTAAAGTTAATAAATATCTACTTTAATCTCACATTATGGATGTTTTCTGTCCTGTTCTTAGGCTGAATCCAACAGGAAACCTTTTACCTCTTGGTTAATGGTGGATCCAATCATCCACCGTTTCTCTGATATTTGTTTTCTCTGATGTTAACCTGACCACCGCCTCAGCTTGAAGTCTTAAGTTTCAACCTTTTAAATAAAAGCAGGCAAACACAGCAGTGAGGAAATTTGCTCAGTCTGACCAGAATTCATCTCAAATGTACTTTATAGTCATAATCCCTCGGTATATCTGCTCATAGCTCTTCCAGCAATAAAGCCAGGCGCCAGGTTTTGAATTCTTTTTTTTATTTACATGTTTCTTTGTCATCTATAAGCAGTGAAAGAGCTCATAGCAGGTGGATGTATTCAGGAGTGTTTTAGCTCAGTGGATGTTTCCTTCTTCCTGCCTCCTTTATAGGCATTAACCTAAAAACCGATGGCCTCCGGCCGCCTCCTCCACGCCGCTCAGATAAGGAGGTTTGGCGTTTGGCTGGAGTGGTGCACGTCGCTGTGGAAGCAGGCCATCTGCCGTCCAGCTTGGCAGGGGTTGAGGATGGCCCTGAGGGCGAGTCGGGGCGGGTCCTCCAGGTCCGGCTCAGTCTGTTTGATTTCTGCATTTCCATCCAGCCGTGAGCTCAGACTGCAGTCTGGGCGCAATCATTAGGATTTTCTCCTCGCCCTAAAAGATTATTTGCTCTTATTTAATCAGAAATGCTAACTCCCTCAGGAGTTCTTTACTTCAGTATTATTGTTGCGATTGAAGGCAAAACATTTCCACATTTACTGAAGTGTTTTAACTGGCATTAATAGAGATCTGCTGAAATATTCACACCTCTTGAACTATTTCACATCTTGTCACGACCACAAACTTTAATGTTTAAAATTAAAACTACATTAGCAGATAAAATCAAGATGGTGTGATCCTTCAAATTCTTTATTTTGAATATTTTACTCCAATCTCACTTTATTGTTGATTTATTTTATAGAATCATGAAACGGGGTGAATGCAAATGAAAAGAGAAAATTTTACCACTTAAATCAGAAGTCTTCAAAGTTTTCCAGGCCAATGACCCCCCAGCTGATGGTGAGATGGAGCAGGGACCCCCTAACTTTATATATATGGTATGAAATAGTGTTCTATCAAACTGGTTCTATAGTAACTGTATTACAGATGGAGTAATGTAACTAAAGTAATCCCTCCCTGGGATTATTAAAGTATTTCTGATTCCTGGTTGATGGATCAGTGTCAGGACTCCTGTGTTTCTGTGTTTCTGTGTTTTTGTCTCCCCTCCTCCACCAGGAGCCTGGTTCTGGTCCGCCTCCTCACACACCTGCTGATTGTTTCCTCGTTAGACCGGAGTGTTCTTAAGCCAAGCTGACTGCCACTACTACTTTCAAGCGCCAGAGTGTTTCCTAGTTTAGGGAAGTCATCCTGCAAACTGGATTTCTCGGACCTTCTCTCTCCTGGAAGGGTCAACTGAGCTTCAAACTGAGCTGGGGTTCAAACAGGAGGTTTGGATCCACTTTCCCTCAAGAGATCGTTTGAGCTTCTCACTGAGAAAGGGATTATTCTCCACTACAACCCGCTCAAGTACCGCAGGAAATCTGAGGACAGTCAGTTTTCTCCGCTCACCAACTATCAACCGCTTTCTGGATAAACCCTGTTCCGCCCTCCACCGAATCAGACAAACACTGGAACCACGGCACACAGACAGGAGTCAAGAATTCAACTACTTCTGTGGAAACGTGAGTCGGCAACCAAATCCTCTACTCAAAGTTCACAAATCAAATTCCCCACTGAGCCTGAACTAACCGGGCTGTGTCTTCCCCTCACTTTACAGTTCCGGTTGAGCATTGTTCAGAGCAACACTTCTCCCTCTGTTTAACTTCTTCAATAAAACCTGTTAAACCTTTTCCCTGGTCTCTCTGTTCGGTTTTCTGCACTTTGGGTCAGAACTTTGTCACACCATGACAGACAGGTGTTGTGAATGAAAGCTGTGCCAGCTTAAAAGAGCTCCTGTGTGTCTCTGAATGTGAGCATTGATGACTGAAAGACATCTTTCTGCCTCCATTTATCTGTTTACTACAGTCTGTTGGATTCAGGTTAATGTGGATTTAAAGACATTTCAATTAGTGGAAAAAATGTGCGGGGGGGAATATAAAAAAAGTCTAATCAACCAAAACTTTTGCGACCCCCATGCAGTACCTCCGCTGACCCCCCAGGGGTCGCGGACCCCCTGGTGAAGACCTCAGACTTAAAGGATCTGAAATACAATCATCTTGACTGATATGGTTTTGATTTGGTTAATTTATTTATATAATATTTTTATAAATTGTCTTCTGTAAATAAACTGTAATAAAATCCTTCCTTCAAAATAAGAAACAACTCCATGTCGGAGGATTTCAGAGAGTAGAAATCAAAGAAACGGGATCATTTCTGAGCAAAAGCAGATCAAAGATGATTACGTTCTTCAAAGGGAGCAGCTATTTGCATGCACCCCCCCAGGACTCCTTATTAAGAGCCGGAGCCATCTGATGAAGCTGCACATCACTGTGTCGGAGGCTTTTATTGATTCAGTGACGCTGTGTGTAATAATACTTGAAGCGAGTTTAAAGAGGTCCGACAGGAACCTTCAACAGGATCTATCAAAGTGATTTGTTTGGTTTAATTTGCTGCACAGTTATTACAATCCTCCCCCAGAGGAGTTCACATCTAAAGAAGCCTCAGTCTGCTGTTATTGCCCTTTTTTCCTCACATTGCTTTAGAGTTACGTCCCATAAGTACGGAGAGAAACCACACATGTGGAAATAAATGTGTATAAACCGGATATTTATTTCAGTCTCAGGTATCCCCCCTGGTTTAACATCTTCCAAACATCCATCCATTGTTTTCTTTTTTGTGTTATCCAGCATTGGTTCATAGCTTTGAATTCAAAGCTTAATAGCTTTTTAACTATAGCTTCCTGTCTGCATCGAAAGGACTCAGCATCTGAGCAGAACCCTGAATGTGAGCATTGATGACTGGAAGACATCTTCTGCCTCCAGTTATCTGTTTACTACAGTCTGTTGGATTCATGTTAATGTTTAAGACTCTAACCCTCATCAGTTACTTTCATACAACTACAGGATCTGTTCCTGGTTTTATGAAGCTGAATCAAATAAGCATTCCTTCATCCTCTAAAAACAAAGAAATGAACTGGGCATAGCAGCTTTAGTGCTAAGCTGAACTGACTGAATAAATGTTCAATAAACCACTCAGGTGTTATGATCAGGTGGCAGCAAATGAAGAAAAACAACTTCAAAGAAGTTAATTGAGCTGGGAAACAGAGAAAATGAGGAAAGGAACAGAAACAAACAAAAGAAACAACAATAATAACAGCTATACTGGTCCAGGAAATGAAGAAATATTTATTCCAACCTTTAGGGGATTTCATGAGCTCAGCATCCTTTGCTCCTAAAAAATAAACCATTGAAACCTTAATTTCCAGGAAGGGAATAAACTGCAGGGTGTGTCTGGAATAATGTTGTTTACTCAGGAAAAGGACGCTCCTGATAGCAGCCACTTTTCTAAGCAAATAACAGCTGAGCCATGCTTACACACTGAGCATGCACTCATTATGTTTTTCCATCCTGGACGGCCTGAAAGTGGCCGGAGTGCTGCCATCGTCCTCCCAAATGTTCACAACGGTTGCTTTTGGCAGCTCTTTGCAGGCTGCGGTCCAACGTACACGGAGCACCTGTCAGCTCCAACTGGAGCCGGAGAGCAAAACAACCCAGCTCCGCCCCTTTGAGGAGGCTGCACCACAATTCAGTTATACATCATGACAAAAAGTGGCAAAGTTAATTGAAAAATCTGAGGGTTAAAATATGCAGCGATGCACGCTGATACTCCATGTAATACATTTTCACTAAACTGTCAACTATCTCCATTTTTCTCTTTTCAAACTACTAAATAAATTGTTTATTTTCAGCGCAAGCAGAAGGTTTCTGTTTGAAGTGTTGAACATACTTTAGTTTAGAAAAGATGTTTTATACAAATGTTCATAATTTATGATTTCTCTGATCCTGCCTTAAAACCCGATCCAGACCGAACCGGAACATCAGAACTTCAGAGTAAATGTCTAAGATGATCCCAAACATGTTCAAATGGGGAAAGATGGGGTTCAGTTGGAAGCTGTTCAAATACCAGTAACTCTATCCAATGAGGCAACACGACATCTCTGTGACCTTTGGCCTTTATTTTCTGTTCTGACTGAAGAGGAAACACAATAAGAGAAACATTTTTAATTCAGTCAAATTCAGTTGTTGCATTTATCATGTTCAGAAAGGTCCAAACAGGCTAGTGTTGTGACGATGCCATGTTTTGGCCCCATTACCGATACCTCCGATACCTGGCTGTGCAGTATTGGCCGATAATACCATCTGTTTGATATTGATGTGTGTGTATAAATGAAGAACTGCAGACTACTGGATGTAAAATAATCACCATCATGGCTTCATGTCAAGCTGCTGCCTTCCTTTATGAAGCGGGAAAAAGACTCCTAAAACAAAATTGAGATCCATTGGAACTTTTGTACCTACCTGGAATGGGTGACAATAGTTGAATAAACTTTTGGCTCTCAAAATGGTATAAGCTGCCCTATTTGGCCGATTTGCTACGTTACCGATGAAACCATTTAGTACTGGATCGAGGGCCGCCCGATACTGGTGTCGGTTTCGGTGCTACATTAAAACAGACAGCAGCAAACCATTTGAAAACTAACGGTGTGAAGAGCGGTGCTGCCAACTTAAGAGCTTTTGTCGATATATTTAGCAACTTTTCAGACCCCTCTAGCAGTTTTATTTCAAAAAAGCGGCTAGTGCCAAATCTAGAGACTTTTTTACTGAGATTTTTGCCCTGCAGATTTTTGCGTTAATTAAGAAATTCCCAAAAATACATTTTGCCAGAAGCCAACAGATGCATTAGCCTTGATACAGAAATGTTTCGGACCAAACAAATGCAATGATGTATATAACGTCAACTTGTCAAACAGACTGTGAAGGCTGAAGCAAAACAAACATGGCTGCCCCAGTTTTAGCTGGAGTGCCCCGTGTTTCTTTTTTGAAAAAAACAAGCAAAAGAACATGATTTTATCCAAATTGGATTTAGTAAGAGTTTGATTTATCAGTAACGCTATTTGCTAAACAAATCAAGAATGGCATACGTCACAGCTGCTACTGCTGCTGCGATTCGCTAAAAGCTCAACATGAAGGCAAATGCCACTTGATTACCCAATCAGGTCAAAGAATTATTCTGAATGTGCAAACACTTTCTACAGGAGTCTTACCAGATCGATACCGTGTAGAATTCAAATTGAACTACACCTATCCACCTGGCTTTCTGTTCTGACTCTTGAAGGAGGCGGTCGCATTTTCCCTGCCTGCCCCTGCTTTGCTGTGTCTTGTCTTTTCTGAGCTCTCTCTTCATACCACTCAAACTCAAAAAAATTATCTGGTCAGCATGTCTCTCAATGCAATTGATCAAATTTATTCAAGACAGGGAAAAGGGGACCCGTCCTGTCCTGCTGAGACATACTTCGTGGGACACACCACGGACTCCTGGAAAGCGCAGAGGATGATGTGTTTCACAACGTTGTCATTGGAGGATATCGAAGATGTGTGGATTTTTGGTTTTATGATACTTGGATTTTTCCTGTTTGGATTTGGAGGATACCTGATGTATCTTGAATTACAGAGGATGTCGGTGGCAATTTGGGCATTAGTAAGGCTGCCGGTAGTGATTGACACCCTCACAAAGACTGTGATTTAGCGGGATCGGGAACTGAGCCGGGTGCCATTGAAAGCAGGCTGGCTGCGGTGGTTGAACTCAGAGGTGAGATGGGATAACATCTTGGATGGGCACGCTCGCTCCAAGGCAGAAAAGCCAAACACATTCGGAATATTAGATTTCCACACCAAAGAGCCAGCAAGAAAAAGACTCAAGGCTGAAGGAAACTCCTGTGCAGCCTGCTCTCAAAACAATAAGTGTTATTCTGGATTCGATCCCCCATCTAATCTCCCCTGGATGTGACGGTGAAAGGGAAGAGAGGAGCTGCTTCCCCGCTGCCCTACCTGTGAAAGCATCTGTGGATGCGTCAGTGATAAACTGCCATCTTATCAAAGACATTGCCTGTGGTCAGCATCCACAGACAAATTGAACACACTCAATAATACACAATAATACGTCCCAATGTCAGATTGACTTCATGTGATTAAGCCTCCGATGTGACCCTCTGCTGAAATGTCTGCCCTGTGTTACATGTGCTTTTCTTGTGCAGAAGGGTTTTATGATATCTCAAACAATAGCCTGTCAAGGATAAACTGTGAAACATGCCCCCTCACCCCTCTTCCCAAATGTGGCTCCTATCTTTCTACACAGAGGTAAAAAAGGCAGCGCTACAGAAAACCGCCTGGGACCTGAGGAGCCAGGTAACCGGTGGGAACCTGGCAAGCCATAAGAAGCTGTATAGCGTTCTGTGCTCTTTGCATGCCCTCACCCAAATGTACCCTGACAGTATTGCAACCCAAATGTGTGTGAAGTTGAATGGCCAAAGCAAAGTTGACTGATTGATTGATTGACCGATTGATTGATTGATTGATTGATTGATTGATTGATTGGTTGGTTGGTTGGTTGGTTGGTTGTGCCCGTTTGACAGCAATTTGCACGTTGGGCGAATTAGCACACTGTTTAAAAGGCTCCACTACGATATCAGATCTGCTGGGTGTTGGTTTCACCTCAACATGGAAGACCTGGTTTTAGATACTAAGTCATGGTGCTTTATTTAAAAAGCCGTCTGTGTCCCTGGCTCCAGCAGATCCTCCAGAGATGTTCCCAGTTCAGGGAGTACGGCTGAGACTCAGCAGATTTGACGTTATTAATTATTTTAAATGATTCCTCAGGCCAATATAGAGCACTTGACATATCAATGCTACCAGTGGGGCTCCCCTCTTAAAATACCGACTATGTTGGGAGATAACGCACCTTCGATGGCCAGGTCATGAGACCTGGAAGAACGTATAGCCTTACACCCACAGGCTCTTATATCGTCACAGAGCTAAGGCTTTAGCTCTACTATTTTTGTCCCTGATGGACTACTGGTCATGACTGAGGCAAGGAAAAACTTTAAACCCTCTGAGACTCTAAAAAGAGAACACATCAACGGGATGGTGTGCGAGGAAAAACAAGAGTTGATCATGGAAAGGAGTTTACTTGTTGGCGCAGGCTGAAAGAAGAAGCGTGGTGTAAAACCGATTCTCTTTTCTCAACTTTATTATTGAACTGGTAAGTTAAAACTTTGCTCCTAGTATACAGTCATATATCTGTTGTTACTTTCAATGTTTGGTAGAAGAAAATACGGGCATTTACAGGTCTAGTGTCCCCTAGTGGCCAAAACACTTTAAGGAAAGGTGAGAGGGCTTTCTGGAACTCAAACACAACTAGCAGGAAATCAACAGAAGAATCCCAGCAGAGAGCACCAGAACTGGGACGAGGCATCCAACCGAGTGCCTCTCTGGATCTAAAGATCTACAGCAGTAGATGGAAGAAGCTTTTTGGGCAGAACAGAGTGGGGAGAGGCGGCGTCAGCTGGCTGGTGTCTGTACTGGAGCTAAAGGAGGACAACGAATGATGAAAGATTTAACAGCTCTTCAAAGGATCAATTAAAATGACTTTTTGAAGCCGCATACAATTCATGATTATTTTCTCTTTCTTCAACTTAAATTTTAAAAAGCTTTGTGCTCCTTCATCCTACACCACAGCCACATCTACTCCATGACTGCTTTCATGACTCAGAAACACACATATTGCACATCTCCATCGAATTGCATCTTATGTACCTTTAGGTGGGCGGTGCTCTCGCTTCACTGTATTTACCAAGAATGTACCTTTCTCCTCGGATCGCTCCTCCAGGTTTTTGTTTATTAACAACATAATTTTGACAATGCGGTTTATATTTACTCGTGTTATCTCTATCTGACACCAATGATTGCTCCATAACATGAAATGTGTGAATGAGATCCAGAAAAGGTAGCAATCTGCAGGGGAAATCTGAAATTATATGTGAAATCTGTAAGGTATAGTGGTCAAATCTGATCTAAATTATCCTACAGTACACTCATAACAAATGTTATAATAGCTTATGTTATAATAATAACATTTTTTTATAAACCCATTGTATCCTGGGTGCAGAAACAAGGATGTAATAATGACTCAATTGGCCTATTTGAATAAAAACATGGAACTGGTCCAAAGCCAAAATCCTTGTCTGGAGTTCTTTAGAAAAATCCCCTTCTCTTGGAAAACACTGCTAAAAATATCCACACAAATCTCCCACCAAGAACCTCTCATGATGCCAAAGCAGCATCATTTCCCCCTGCAGTTCACAGTTGGAGTGATAAAAGCTGTTTCACATGTTGGAGAAGCTGAACGGAGGCTTTCAGACCAAACCTTACACAAGGATTTAACTGCAGCTCTCCATGTGTACCACCAACCTGCGCATGGAATGACCCCCACCCTTCTCTCTTAATGAATCTTAATGAGTTAATTAAAAAAGAAAAAGTCTTAAAGAGGTTTCCTAATGGAAAAATGACCCCAAGATATGGAAGTACTTGATTAGATCCCTTTCTTTTAAAACTAAATGGACAAAGTCTACATGAAAACACAGCATATGAGCTAAGAAATCTCTCTTTAAGCTGAGCAATTTTAAAATAACATTTCTTCAATTGTTATATCCACCAGAACGACTGACAAAACAAAGGTCCACAGTTTGAGTGCCTTCTTAATCCCTCCTCTTTGTGTAGAGAAGCAGTACCGCATGCAGCATGACAGAGCAGGGATGTGACAGTACAAAATGCAACTTTAGAAAAGCTTTATCAAAAGAAAACACAAAGGACTCTGAGATATTAATAAACTGTTTTTCTTTTATGAGATATGCATCTTTTCTAGATATGAGAGAGAAAATTGACCAAATCAGAACTTTCTGTCAATGTACATCATTCAACCGAAATAAAGAACCTAACTCACTCTGATTTAACTGAATTGCTCTACAAGGGAAAAATAAACATCCTGCCAAGTAATAATATCACTGGTACAGAAGGAAAATCAGCTGAATTCAAAATCCAGCTGATTGCAGCAGTGAACCAGTATAAGAAACTTCCAAGCAGTATTGTTCTATTGAGAGAGGGACCCGTCTTCAGTCACAGGATCCCACCAATTAAACCAGCCCCTACTGGTAGTCCACACCCTGAAGTTTATACCATCTTCTCTTGTGGGCGCGACGTATTAATACTTGCATCTAGCCAGAGAGAACAGTTCATTTAGTGAGACTGCCAGCTGCTTTCATAGGGTTCCTCGCGGTAAATTTGAAAGCACAGGTGTAGCCTTAGATAAACATCATGGCGTACTCATTCATAGCACATACAACAACAAGCCCCACAACATTCCATACTTCATACAATACTAAAACCATTCAATTCCATACTATTCCAGTCAATCCATACCATACCATTCTTGGCTGATGGGGATTTATGAAAACCGGCCCGAACCGCTCGTCCGGACTGTCCCCGTTCGTTCGCGGTGTTTCGTTGTTCATATGCGCTTTGCTCCCTTTCACATATAGCAAAGCGAAGCTATACATTCCAGAGCAGAAGGTGGCGTGTACTGGCACTGTGCCACCACCAGTAGTGTAAACAAGAAGAAGAAGAAGCTAAGCAGCTGCGTGAAAGTCGGTGTAGTAGCAGGAAAAATCAGTTGTGTTGTGGAGAATTGTGTGGGTATGGCGTAGTGCGGGAAAGAACAGGAAGTTGAAGACGCCGCCAGCAGCATCTTTATGGTCTGCTGTATGGGGAATCATTACCTTTTGTATTTATAGAGGACCCACGCATGACGGGCGTGAAAAGAAAGTTGTGGATAAAGTGCAACAGTGTGCAAGCATTGTGCAACACGCTTTGTTTATGCTAACAGTAACACCACCAACATGTCAGGCTAACCCCCAAATCCCTCATACACCCTTCTTCGCCGCTTCCCCCGCTAAGCCTTGCAGACCCAAGCTGCTCAAAAGCAAAGCCTACAAGGCCTTCCACTGTGGCTCCCCGCCTGCTCGCCTCTACTTTTGAGATGTTAGAGCATGCGCCTAGATGATTAACCAAAGCAGCAAAACATGAAATGATCCAGGGTTTCCACTGATCATTTAAAATACTACAATCCATTATTTTTGGGGATTTTTTCATTACTCTCATAAATTTTATGCGGGATTTCAGTGTAACAATCAACATGTATCGAATCTAACCCAAAACCGCGTGATCAGAAACTCTGACCGAATCAACCATGGATTTTGTGAATCGTTTCCACCTCTATTCCTTACCATTCCCCATGCCTCATAGCCTTACCATTCAATACCACATTATTCCATACCATACCATTATTCACTCCATAATTATTCTCCCATTCCATACTATTCCATAACGCTCATTCCATTAATGCACTACGTCACCATTCCATACTATTCCATACCATACCTTCATTCCATAACGCTTCCATATTCCATTCGCATTCACATACTCATTCCATGTTCATTCCATTCCATGCCGCCAGTTACCAAAACTATTCCATGTCATTCGCTCAAGAAGATTTTACTAACACAAACTGAGGGACCAGGCTGAGGGAGGAATTTAAGGTTACTGAAGTGCAGATTTTTTTACTGTCATTATTCCATAAAGGCTCACATGTACTATTCCATATAACGCGTTTCCATCTCCATACTATTCCCATTCCATTCGGTATCATAACATCTCCATACCATTTCCATACCATACATACCTCCATTCCATACTATTCTTATACCATACTATACTATTCTCCCCATAACAAATGTTCCATACACAAAATATACTATTCCATGCCTCATATTCTCCATACTATACCAATACTCATAACGTTCTACCTTATTCCGCAGTACCATGCCTATTCTATAATGCATTCCATTCATACCATTCCACATGTACCATACAAAAAAAAACCATACCATGCTCATATTCCATACCATACTCATTCTCTACCATTCCATTCCATACCATTCCATACCACTCCCAAAACCATACCATACCATTCCATGCCATACAGTGCCATTCCATTCCATACCATACCATTCCATACCATTTCCACTCACACTATTATTCTATCATTATTATTTTACCTATATTTTGTCTTCATTAAAGATCAGCCTTTCTATTTGACATACCATTCCATTCCATTCGGCATTCATACCATATTCCATACTACTCCGTATATACCATGTACCATTCCATTCCTTCCATACTATTCCATACCATTACCAAACCATACTATTCCATACCATACCATAACGTTCCATCTATACCTTCATTCCATAACGCTCTACCTTACGGTACCATTCCATTTCTATTTCCCTGCATCATACCATTCTTCATACCATTATTCCATACCACTATTCCTTACCATTCCATTCCATACCATATGCCTTCATACATTCTTTATTAACGCTAATATTCCCCATATTACCATGCCCCATTCTGTACACTATTCCATACCAATTCCATATACCATTCATACCATTCCATTTCCATACCACAGTCTCATACCATTCCATTCCATACCATTCATGCAAATTTCCATTCCATACCAATTCCATTACCATTCATTCCATACCATTCCACCATACCATTCCTTACCATTCCATTACATAACATTCCATAGCAATTTATTTATAAAGCACTTTCAACACCCAACAGGAGTTGCTATACACAATCATAAAATTCAAATAATAAATCTGGAAACACAATAAATAAATAAAGTGGTTTATGTATAATAACCCAATAAATGAAAAAGTAATAATAAAATAGTAAAACACAGAAAGACAAAAAAAGGCAACATCTCAGTGTTAAAAGCCAAGGAAAAGATATGCAGAAACAGAAAAAAAGTTTAAAAAATTATTATAATTAGCAAATAAGTGTGTTATAGTTTTTAAAGGCGGACGTTGAACAAATGCTGTAATGATTTCTGCGTGTATCTCTAGAAGTTCACCGCTGTGCATTTTAGATGCAGTGTTTTCACTCCATGAAGCTGAAGCATGAAACTGACATCCCAGTTACATTAAAAAAAACACGGCAATTAGACTGAATAGTTGGTGCTCCCAGCCTGGATAACATGAAAACACATCATTTTTTATAATATACAGACACTTACCTTCAGTAATAACTATTTCCTCAAGCTCTCTTTCTTTATCTCTTTTTAGGCCTGAAAGAAAACAGCATTATCAAAAAAAAGTAGGATACCTATTCTCAATGATTAACAAGGAGTTCAATCACAACTAGTGTGAAAACAGCATATAAACTAGGTTCTGATTAATGTCTCAGACTAAAGAGATGTCAAACAGGTGAGCCTTTATCAGGTGTTAGACCGATGTGCTTATTAATTCATATATCTTTATATTCATTTAGTTTCACACTGTTTTAAATATATATATTTTTTAATTAAATATACCATATATGTTTAATTTTTTTACAATAAGCTATTTTTATTTCCATAAACTTTAAAGGAATATTTTACTAAAAAACAGAAATATTATGAATTTTCAAAAACACTAAAATGCTGCAGCCAGAAACTATAATCTATTAATTAAAAACGGACTTCAGAGTTCAGATGATTTGCGTACAGAGCTCATAAAGATAGATAAAAGGGAAGCGTCACATTAAACAGCTGCAGAACAGAACAACTAATGATAATAAATGAATAAAAAAAAGCAGAAACACGAGTCATAAAAAGTAATCCACGTATATAAGGTATTTTATGTTTGACTGCAATAAGCACAGCTTTGTCCTTTCTGGGTTCCTATTTGTTTGGAGGAGCTAAATCTGGTTCATTTCCTGTTTCTGTGTCTGAATAAGTTAGACGTTTAGTAAACTCACTAATTGTCAGTCAAGTCTTTGCTGAATAAATTCCTCCTGAATGCTTTTTGGAAAAACTGTGAAAGCATCTCTGTTTTCTGTCTGCCTTCGGTCAAACTATATTTATCCCAATGCTCCACCTGGTAATTATGAAGGGCACAACCTCTGTGAGGGCTCATTTAGCTCTTACATAACACCCCGGAGCTCCAAACAACTTATTTCTACAACTCCACTTTTTAGCTTTTTTTTGTGTTCCAGGTTTATTTATAAAGGAAAATGTTTTCGGTCAATTTTAGTTTAAATTTCCAGGAAGATGAGACACGACAATGGGAAGTAAACAAAAACAGTTAAGGCCCAAGAAGCATCCGCTGTCTAGCAGAACCGTATTCAGCAGTATTGATTCTGGAGTTGGTTTTCTGTCGATATCATTACCTGGAAGAATTTTGTTCTGAGTTTCTTTCCACTGTTGCTTCAGTTAATAAAAACTTTCAGACGTTTCTTTTTACTCTGTTTTCTAAGGATCTCACAGGTGTTTCAGTGATATTTTAACTGACCCTTCCTAAGACCTTGATTGTGTCGTAGATTTTCTTTGGCGTTTAGGATATTTTGTTCTGTTGACCCAGTTTGATCCAACCTCCAAGGCTGTCAGAGACATAAACCAATCAGTAGTAATACTCACATCAGACTCAGATTTCAGCTTCCAAAAACCTAAGCAATGCAGCAAAATTTGGTGCTTAAATCCTGTTTCCGGGCTAATCATTGCAGCACCCAACTCCTGTACAGCGAGAGCAGAAGACCTCACCTGTTCAGCTGTGACCAACTATTCCCTCTAACTGCACTCCCTTCTTCAGAGACACAGACATGTATGGGGCATTGCAGGCTAACAAAGAAGCCAAACTTGTACCCCACCCTCTGGGGGACCCGTTTCATCCGTTTATTTGCATTGTTTTCTAAACTCAAAACCAGGCTTTGTTAGGGCTGCTGGATAAAAACCTGGAACTAAACGCTTTTATTTCGGACATTTTGAATTGAAAAATCTTCCTGATGGAAGAGAAACGTCTTCAAACTCTCAAACAAAGTCCAGTGGATTGTTTTTAATACATCTCTGAGAAGCCAACCTTGTCAAAACTACTTTCTGCTTGTGTTCTTTGGCACTTCTTTGCAATTATTTTTTTTTTTAGGGGGAACAAAGTAATAGAATTCAGTGAACAATGTCGAAATATTAATCTGCAATTTTTTTGAACCATAAATCTTTGGTCCTGAGTTGGGAATCATAAAACTAACGGCAGTTCTTGATTGTAGAATCACCTCATGTCACAAAGTTCTTTTCTGAATACGTTTGTTAGGCTTCTTTTTTATTTACCAGATATAAAATGGAGTCTTTCAGCTCAGGAAAACTGGGATTGCTGAACTTTTTTAAAGCCATCTTTTTCCTTCATGACGGAGCCTGGCTCAGGGATAAAAATAAACCACGCCGACCAATAAATTCAATGCTTTTGCCAAGAGTCACCACCACCCACCAGCTGAAGTCCTAGTCACCTGCTCTGCACCGCAGTTTGAATCTGAGCTCCCAAGAGAACAGAAATTCCCTCAGCTGTGGTTTTTAAGAAGGACAAAAAGATAAATGTTTGCTTTTCATTTATATTCATTCTTAATACATCAAAACTACATCAGCACATATAAATCCAGCATCTAACTCTAATCTGGATTGACCAGCTAATCATTCTGTATTTAGTCAGAACATGACAAACATGGCTGTGATGACAGAAGTATCAACCTAAATCGATGGATAACGTTGAATTTCATCAGTCATGTGTTTGAATAAACATATCTGAGGTTCTCCAATAGGTCCAACCACAGACATTCACAGTAAAAGCAGTAAAGCAGAGCGTCACTGCTGCTCCCCGTCTGGCTGTGTGGTTTAACCTACAGTTTTATGAATTTGATGGCGGTCTTTAAAGGGAAAGAAAAAGGAATCCCTTCTCATCACCAAAGAAATTAGGATGATTTACTGATAAACCTGAAGCCATTTGATTGACTGCGAGGTTAGCATCTTAAACACAGCTGTAGAGTCTGCATCAGTGGCATAAACTGACTTTCATGCACACATGAAAAGTGCTTTTTTAAAGAAATATCAACAGCAATCTTTTCTAGATTAAATTTACTTATTTTGATATTTTTATACATGTATAGGTAGAACCATTTTTGTTTTTGTTAGAAATATTTTATTTATACGGCTTGTGTTCATGGGTTGTGTTCTAATGAACTATTATGATTTATAATGTGTGATTCATCTTTTATTAACTCTTGCTTAAGATTGTTCCAGATAAATGTCATGCAACGGATGGGTTGTAAAAGAGGCCTGAACATCCTCTATCACATGTTTCTTCTAAACATGTGTTCTTGGAACAATTCTAACTGTAAAACAACTACATGCTTTTGTTTTAACATATGTGCTGAGGTTTAAAATAAGATCCTTTTTTGTTTCCCTTCCCTTTAGTTAAACCCTCAGCTGGTGTAATTAGGACATCCCCTTTTCTTCAATAAATGGCGAGCAGAAAGCTGAAGACTGCAGAGTGGGGTGGAGATTGTAAACTCTGCAGTCTCTCCTCCTACTCCCTCGGTGCAAATTAATTGTCTCTGTGCCTTCTTTCTTTCCCTATGTGTATGTATGATGTTTTAGGTGCTTAGACCTGACATTTTTATCCAGATTTTTGCCTAAAGAAAACTGAATAAATATAAATAGGCTGAGAGAAGGTTAAGTGATTCATAAGATATTCTTATGCTTCGATCAGACCGCACTTTCAAGTACAAGTTTAGATCTGACGCGCGGCTGAAGCATCTTTCCTGCTTTAGCTTTGCAGTCCAAAAGTGCGTCTGATGCGCGGTGGGCTGGAGCTACCCTATCCTGTCTTTGCCTGTAACAATGGCAACTATATATTAGCTGTGATCAGTGGGTAGAAAGTAGTTAGAATCTATGTTTTGCTGTCAGAGCCGCTCAGACCCCCACATACCGGCGCTGCGCTGTCACTGGGAATCCAGTTCAACGGCACCCTCTGACCGGGTCCACTCTTCGCGGTTTTCCACTACTGATCGCGGCTGGAAGTAGATTTTAGCGTTTTTCACGTAACTAATCCAAACTGCAGCACCAGAATAATAAACGTGAACATATTTCAACAGCAGGTTTCTACATTTGAAGTTAATTTAGGCGTTAATAAACTGTTTCAGAGAGAGTGATCATAGCTCTCGTGCATCAGCAAAGCTGGTATCTGACTCCCTGCCAGTTCTCCCAGATCAGCTTCTGATTGGTTGATGTGGCGCCCGCCTTGCAGCAAAGTTAAATTTTTCCATCTCCAGCAGCTGCTGCTTGTGAAGCGGTTGCATGAGTCAGATGCTCTGAAGTTCATGCCGCTGCTCCTGCTGCTCATAACGCGCTGTGGGATCTTCTGCTTGCCGCTTGATGCGCTGGCCAACCATTGACTTTGCATGTAAAATGCTTGTGGTCTGAACGTATCATTAGGTTTCATAAATACGGAGGACCAGCAGTGACATTGAAAAAACATAAAACTATTTCAACTTAAACATTTATATCATACATTTAGAAATCCTACTTGAAAGTGTTTTATAATTTCAAATTTTAAATGAAATTATTAAAGAGAAACTGTTAACTTTATTTTAACAATCAATTACTAAATACTATGTTTTGAAAATGGATTATTAAATACCACTTCTAGATGGAAATTCATGAATCTCATTAGAAATGCCTTTCTTTATGAGGCTTTTCTTATAAGGCTCTTTTTTCTGTCCTCTCCATTTTCTTTTTCACTTTGCATTTCAATTTATCTTTTACTTTACCCTCTCAATTTACTGTTTCGCTGAACAAGCTGCTTTTTAAGGGTTTATTTTTAATTTATTAACGGGTAGCTTTATCCTTTTAGCAGTTCAGTTAAACTTTTTAAAAGGTTTTTTTTTTATTTGAAATGGTTGTATTTCTTCTTCACTGACCCTCCTGGTCCTCCATAGAGGAACGTGTCACTCACTAAAATCTACCACCAGATAGAAACTGACCATTTAAATTAAGATGGATCCTCTTCATCAAACTTAAAGTGAAAGGAAGTGTAGCAATGATCATTTTAAAGAAAATAATCTGAAAATGAGCTTTAATAATTGTAACAGGGTTGTGTAGAATCCTAAAATGTCATCCCTCCAGGCGTCATGTTGCTTTAATGGCAGAGACTATCCAGGAAGAGGGAGACGCCTCCGTCCTCGTTACTCAGTGAAGCCTCCTGTTTGTTGGTCAGCACATTGCTGTTGGCCTGAAGTAGCTTTAGTGGGATTTACAGAGCAATTATAAGGTTTGGGCTATTTTTAGATGCACAATTGTCTGGATGTACGGGTTGGAAATATCAGCCTAGCCCTTTGATCCACTGTCAAATATCTTGTTAACTAGCTGATGGAAACCACAGTTTCCCCGATGGATGACCCTGAGGCCCAGGACACTAAACGTCAGACTCTAAAACACAACATACTGTGTATTTTAGCCAGAAGTGGTTTAGTTGGAGGGAAAAGCTGTTACTGGCCTTTAAACAGTAATAATCCCTGTAGGATAATACTAAATTCGATCTAGATTATTATCTCAGCAATGAAGAGACCCTTTTCTTTTCTGCTCCTCCAGCAAATCTTTTTGAAATCCCAGGTTTCAATCTTACTGTTCGACCATATTTACCGAATTATTGGCATCTCTGCAGGTGCGTGAAATCATCTTCTCATTGTCATAATCCTGTAATGGTTGTTATGGTTTTTCTGTCCTAAGCTGCTCTAACCTGCATTCATTAGCAATCAGGTATTTCAGCCCAGCTCTTCTATCAGCTGCCTAATTGTCTGATTTAATCGAGCTAAAGAACCAGGAAGTCTTCTAGAGTCTAATCAGCCCAACAAACCAGTCTGCATAAAAACCTTCAATAAAGGAGGTTAAAGCTGCTTGACTCATTGATCCGTCAGGAGGAGCTTCTGATTTACCAGGCAGACAGAAAACAAACCAATAATTACTGATACCTCCCAGTCTATCGGCGTCCATCTTTAATTCTACAGTCACTATTATTATCAACGACATTTAAAAAGCTCACAATAATAAACCAGACGATTCACCAATTCCTTAAGCATCACAGAACTATGCTGCTGAATCATTTGATTAAACTAAGATAAAGTTATAGTTTTACAGACAAACACACCTGTTCTTTATTTTTTTATGACTTTTATAAAGCGTTGATCTTTATCTTATAAAGTTTTGACTTTACTACCCTTAATACAATTAACAACCGCTTTCTCCTTGTTTTACATCCGTATGTGTATCTTTTCAAATGACTTTATAACCATCATATAGATAAGATAAAAATACTTTGATATCAATGGTTCTTCTGTCCTGTCTTTAGAAAGCTGTTCATCAAAGAAAGAGTGAAGAAATAACACTTTATTGAGGAAGTACTAAAGGTAAGAATGTAATCCATCCAGCTATTATTGTCCTACACCCATGGAATATAATGCTGTTCAGGTCTGTGGAGACTAACATTTATCTCCATGGATTAACAGGTATGATGACTTAGACTCAGACCACATGTATTGTCATTTTGTATAAACAGAGTGTCTCATGACATTTCCTTTGTCTTAAAATGCAGAAGGGATCAAATGTAAACATTGTGGGAGAAAAAACATGGTGCAAAACAACACATTGATTAAGGTCAGTTGTGATCAGAGTCGGTGCAAAGACTTAGATCAGAGGGTCACGGATTAAGCGGTTCCGCGGTCCTGATCCGGACCTTCCTCCTGGCTAATCCCAGACCCAACATGATTTAGAAATCATTTATAAAGTGCCGACGTGGATCCAAATGAGCCAGCTGTCAGTTCACTTGCTGGGTTGCTGCTACTTTTAGGCCCAGGCAAACCTGTGGCAAGCCGGGCGATGGGAAAGAAGGAGAAGACCATGAGAAAAAGAGCAGCAGAGAGTGTGGACTGCTGGAAGAACTGTGGTGAACTGGTGAAAAAGAAAAGTGAAATGGCGTGCTTACAAAGATGACCCTGCACATTTAGAGGATGTTTGGCTCAACCTGCTGCTGTGAAGCAGGATTCTCCACCCCATAGGAACAGAATCAACAATCTGGATCCAGGCTCAAAATGAGCTCCTTGATATGTGCTTGAGAATAGCTTAGTCTCTGGTTAAACCCAGGTTTGCAAGCCTTCTTGCAGGGCAGCCTCTGAAGCCCACTGCCAACATTAAGACAGTTAGAAAAAATGAAAGGGGTTTTATAAAATATGAAAGGAAATTATCTACAAACCATCAGTTCAGTACTTTAGATTTTAAAATGAAAATATTAGGAATCATATGGAAATTTTTATCAATAAACCAAACTGAAGTTTTGAATTTGTTGTTCTCTTTTTGGCCTAGCACAAAAACATGCTGTTGCAACACTTTAGATTCTCTAAAATGGAAAAATTTTCTATTTTTTGAGTATATATAAGACGCCGGAATGGATGCCGATAGTATTCTGAATGGAAAGTTTTCTTTTAAAACTCTCATGCTTGCACACGAGTCTTCGTCTGATGAAGAGGTATTGAGCAATGTCTGGAGCGCTACAAGGCAGAGCCTCTTATTGGCATGGATGACTGTCCCCAGGAATGGTGGTCTACACATGAAGGGGCACACAGCGGAATGGCCCGCCTTGCACGCAAGTACTTGGCAACACCGGCTACATCAGTACCCTCTGAAAGGTTGTTTTCACTGTCTGGGTATGTAAAAGAAGCAGCTTCCTTATGCCTGAAAATGTCAACGACAGGCTTGTCTGTTTGAGTAACTGGCTCAAAGCAAAGTAGAAATAGCCTTACCTTTTATTGGTAACCGTTACAGATCTTTCTTTATGACATAAGAGGCTGGGTTCTGGCAAATAAAGAGTTCTAAAAGCAAACTTGAAAAAAATATTAAGCCATGGTTTAACTGCACTATAGGCTGAGTCCTAGTTAACATTACATGTGCACTTTGTAATTTAATTTTCTATTGCCCTGTTTTGATCCCTTAAACAGGGCTGTTTCTGTTTCTATTTTTTACCCTTTTACTAATGGACAGGGTATTACATTGTGAGAGAGATTACTGCTCCAAGTGAAAATGTTAGAGTGAAATTGAACACTACAGTGTGCAAATGTTGTTTTTCAATAAAAAACATTTGCATCAAAGCAACCCAATCTACTTTTCATAACTCATAAATAGCATAAAATGAGAAAAAATAATGTGACAAAGAAATCAAGGGACATTTAGAATAGATAAAAATTTTGTGATTTTGCAAAGTTAATCCTCGTATTTATTGGCCGTGATTAATCGTGGATTAAATATTTTACCTCCGATGACAGCAGTAATATAAACTGTGGCATGACTTTATACGACATACATGGATGCTTAAACACCTCATTTTATTTCAGTGTTAAATTTTGTTTAAAGTAACAGATTTTAATTAAAAATGTGTCTGGACTTTTACTGGTTGATGATTTTTCCCAGCAGTTCATCAGTTGATGGCGGTGGGGAAGAAGCTGCAGAACCTGCTGGTCCTGCATTGAATGCTGTTCTTCCAGAGTAGCAGCATGGAGTAACAGTCCATAGGGATCAGTACATGATGTAGATTAAACCGTGGGACAGGTTGAAAGTCCTGATCTCCTTCTACCTTGTTAGTCTTTGTTATTAGTAAATCTCTCCATCCTGTTCTGGAAACTTCTCTCTGCTTTTTTTCTCCTTCTTAAATCTCACAGAATATGCGTGGTGCTGAAGTTATAAATGCGTTACAATTAGATGTTCAAGTGTGAATAAAATTGGTGGAGCACTCCTCCGCTGTTCACACTGCTGAGACTTAGTGAAGTGGATTCATTAATCTGTTAGTTAATTGATGTGTTTAAATTTGGGGTTTTTTCCCAAAACATTTCTAATGTACATTTGTCGAACTGTGTTACCCCATAAAATAAAATAAACAGGAAGTTTAAAGGAATTACTGGCATATCTAAACGAACTTAAGGAAGTTAGAAACAGAGAACAGCTTCATTTATGTTTTTTTGCACTAACATACTTCCTTTAACTTTAGTTTTATGATCAATGAGAGTTAAACTTTAACTATTTTACGGTACGAGCTTTGAAGCTAGAACCACAGAAAAAGTCTTTTAGCTTCATTAATAGTCAAACAGCTGCTTCTTCTATTCGAGGCAATAAAATGCTCCTAAAATGAGATAAACATGGGTGGGCAATGTTTATTTAGGTGTGGGTGTGCCCCTGTGTTTTCTTAAGGATGTGGTTTAATAGAGAAACAGCAGCTGATAAGACTGGCAGCAGCTTTAAACACTGATCTGAACCAATCTGACTGTATTATCTGGTTAAATGTTCTCTATAAAGTGCCTTGAGATGAAATGTGTTTTAAATTGGCATTATATAAATAAACTGAACTGAAACTGCATTAATATATATAAATATAGTTTAATTGGAACGTTTTTTAAACATTGAATTTGTAATACTGATTTTTTTTATCCTATGCAGTGATATTTCAGTGTTTTTTTGTTGTTTTATTTGAGGGGAGGAAAAAGTTCACATATTAACATTCATTTTCAAAAATTCAGCAGCAGGAATTTGCCGATGACAATAAAATTCATCCTGCAATGGAAACATTTGAATGCATAGATCTGGGTTTGTTATTCTCATAAAACATATGTGTAGCTGTAAATTGTTATAATTGTAGGAATATCTGTTCCATTTCCCTTCAGCTCCTCCATAAAGAAGAGCATTTAAAAGGTCAGAGCGTAAGTGAAATAGTCTCTAAGAGCAATTTCTAAATAAGACCCCCCAGGTATTGCCGCATACTTTTTCTATCCATTCAGCGGTTTTCTCTGCATGTGAGTAGGTTGAGTTCCCCCCCCCACCCCCCCACTGTTGTACTGTGTACAGACAAACACATGTGGGTGGAAAAGGAAAAGTGTTTAAGAAGTAAGAGAAGGCTTCAGTGCTCCGCTTCTCTGATGGTTCAGGTAAAAGAACCATCAGAGAAACTATGGAGCAACGGTTGTAAAGTGCTTCCACACGCACAGCAAGCGAATACATCAAAGACACGCCCCAATTTCACTCAGAACATTTAGCTGTCGGACTGAAAACCTTGCTAAACCTCTACAGAGACATACACTCACCGGCCACTTTATTAGGTACACCTGTCCAACTGCTCGTTAACACTTAATTTCTAAGCAGCCAATCACATGGCGGCAACTCAGTGCATTTAGGCATGTAGACATGGTCAAGACAATCTCCTGCAGTTCAAAGCCAAGCATCAGTATGGGGAAGAAAGGTGATTTGAGTGACTTTGAACGCGGCATGATTGTTGGTGCCAGAAGGGCTGGTCTGAGTATTTCAGAAACTGCTGATCTACTGGGATTTTTCACGCACAACCATCTCTAGGGTTTACAGAGAATGGTCCAAAAAAGAAAACATCCAGTGAGCGGCAGTTCTGTGGGCGGAAATGCCTTGTTGATGCCAGAGGTCAGAGGAGAATGGCCAGACTGGTTGGAGCTGATAGAAGGGCAACAGTGACTCAAATAACCACCCGCTACAACCAAGGTGGGCAGAAGAGCATCTCTGAACGCACAGTACGCGTGGAACTTTGAGGCAGATGGGCTACAGCAGCAGAAGACCACACCGGTGCCACTCCTTTCAGCTAAGAACAGGAAACTGAGGCTACAATTTGCACAAGCTCATGGAAATTGGACAATAGAAGATTGGAAAAACGTTGCCTGGTCTGATGAGTCTCCTCGATTTCTGCTCGCGATATTCGGATGGTAGGGTCAGAATTTAGGCGTCCACAACATGAAAGCATGGATCCATCCTGCCTTGTATCAACGGTTCAGGCTGGTGGTGGTGGTGTCATGGTGTGGGGAATATTTTCTTGGCACTCTTTGGGCCCCTTGGTACCAATTGAGCATCGCGTTTAACAGCGCACAGCCTACCTGAGTATTGTTAAGCTGACCATGTCCATCCCTTTATGACCACAATGTACCCAACTTCTGATGGCTACTTTCAGCAGGATAATGCGCCATGTCATAAAAGCTGGAATCATCTCAGACTGGTTTCTTGATCATGACAATGAGTTCACTGTATCTCAAATGGCCTCCACAGTCACCAGATCTCAATCCAATAGAGCATCTTTGGGATGTGGTGGAACGGGAGATTCGCATCATGGATGTGCAGCCGACAAATCTGCGGCAACTGTGTGATGCCATCATGTCAATATGGACCAAACTCCCTGAGGAATGCTTCCAGCACCTTGTTGAATCTATGCCACCAAGAATTGAGGCAGTTCTGAAGGCAAAAGGGGGTCCAACCCGTTACTAGCATGGGGTACCTAATAAAGTGGCCGGTGAGTGTATAATCATATAGAGGACTTCAAACTGTGGGAGTTTTAGCTTCTAAAGGGTCTGCATGTAGATTAGAGTCCTGCACTGGGTTGAGTATTGCAAGTATCCGCAATAAACGTTAAAACTGTATTATTCTATGTAAAAGAGCACAGGCATGGATGAATGTAACTTACTGTTTATATTTTATTATCTATAAATCTTACAGCTTAATGTACATCTTAGTTAGTTAAAAAAAACAGGGACATTTGAAAAAGTTTATTTGATCTCTGAGGTAGTTTTAGTGTCCAAACTCCTGAAATTGTTATTTTGCGCATTCTAAGATGCAAATTTTATTCTTTGGTCATTTCAATGCAAAATCAAACAGATTTTTCAAAAACGTCTTTCTTTGATAGTTGAAATGTGTGTATTTGTGTTTGTGAAAGGAAAAGAAAAAGTTCTTAGGCATCGGGCTTGTTTACCCATGATACACTGGGGGTGCACTAATCACTGGCATTTGAACATCATGTAATCTGTTGTGCCTCTGTTCTTAAAACTATTCAACTTAAGCAACAAAAATAAAGAACTCTGGAACTAAAAGCACTTCATAAAGAAAGAGTGGCTGTGTGTAAATACTATGATCATTGGTCAGGATGTGCCAGTTCATAAAAAGAACGAGCTCAATGTTCATAGTTCACTTTTTCAAAAAATTAGACCACCAAGAAAAAAACTTGCATTGCGCAGATGAAAAATTGGCAGCCTCTATAGGTGAAATATTTAATAAAGGATATTCAATTTCAAATAATCATCAGTTTTATTTTTGTATCACAAACGGGAATTTTTAAGTTAATAGAAAACTAACAACATTTTCAGGACATGATAAACTAGTCCTTGGTCCCTTTAAAGGCCAGGCAGCTTATGGCCATGTGTGGTCAAACCATACGCTCAAGGTTGGTCCAACCACAGAGCTGCAATGTGCCGCCATAGTAAGAGCTACATGAGACCAGCAACATTTCAGCAGTGACAAACCAGCAGCCATAATGCTTACAAAAAGAGAGTAGCTTAAAAACCTGCTGTTAACAGGAGGAACTATGAAAGCCAATCATTTAACTTCGCTCTGTTGCATTTCAGATCATTGTTAAGAGTTTAGAGACAAATATGTAATTCAGAGCTAAATTCTTTATTTGGAATAAATCTGCACAATAAATGTGTAGGCATCAGCAGCTTGTTTGGAGTCTGACCTTCTGCCAACCTCGCACTATTGACTGTATACGTAACTAAGCATGACCGAACTCAGGGACCCTGAGGCAAAAATTACATCAGGACAATCCTGACCAATACAATATGTCAGTTTCATAATATCCCTCAGTCACATATGAGCTGAGAGGTTCCAAACAGCTGATCTGGCTACAACTGTCACAGCTTATATTGACTCAAACACAGGAACAATGGCAAAGCTTTGTTTGGGTTCTTTTTGCAGCTTTCCTTTCAAATAATCCTGTTAGATCTCAGTCCTGCTTATCGTTCATTCACAATATTCTCGTAGAAAAGGCTAAAACTTTCTGTAGGCATCCAGGGAATGATTCTAGGCTGCTTTAAATGGCATTTGTCCAACAGATTCCAGTTTATGCTCATGGTAAATCTTATTCAACTCAATGGTTACTTATGGTGAACCACTAGTTTATCCAAAAGTTTCTCACAATAATTTGAAGGTATCACGGTTGGGTTGAGGTTTTGAGGACCCAAATGCAGAGGTCAGGAGGAAGGGGTGAGTTCTTGTACATTTAATGAAATAACTGAGGCTGAAATCAAAGTACAAAAGACCAGAAACTAAAAACCAGACGACTTCAGGGGAAAACTCAGGTGGGGAGCCAGGAAAAGACGAGGAACCAGCACTGAGGAGATGGACAGGGAGAGTATATATAGGAGACCGAACAAAGACTGGACTATTGTGCTGATTGGGAGCAGGTGTGAAGAGAGAAGTCTAGAAAGGAGCTAGGGAAAAGAGGGCAATCAAGAAATACCTAAGAACTCAAATACACCCAGAAAACACCACAAAATAGCAATTAAACCAATAACTATAAAAAAAGAGCACCATCGATCTACGTGAAACTACAAACTAAAAAGGAAACTTAAACAGAACCAAGACGGTGACAAAAGGACAAAAGGAAGGAAATCAGGGCTTTTTGATGGCCACAAAAAATGAACTTTTTTGACCTGAAAGAGAATTTGAAAAAACCTGTCTGTAAGCTAAAGCTCTCTGGCCATTTTAAAATCAAGCTTTAACGGCACCAAAACAACCAAACAGCATGATGATGCCACCTCCGTACCATCATCTTGCTGTTAACTGTTACCACTGTTAACAGTCGTTAACAGCCTCAACTCAGTAAACCTCCCCCATATTTAATCCAATAAGCAAATTTTATTATGAAAATTTAATTACACTAGAGAACATGTCCACCATTGACATTCTTTGTCTCTCAGTTCATTTTCAAACTCTAAATCAGTCTTTTTGAGAAATCACCTCTTCATGGCAGAGCGGCATTCGGCCTCATGTAAGTACATCATCATCAGACATCATCATCAAGCGACGTTTTTTGTTGTACATCGTTCGATTTACACATTTCAGCACCTTAAAGGTATAGTGGAGGATTTTCACAAATTTTATAAAAGACCCGCCCTCTCCACTATATAAAAAAGATTCCTGAGAGGGAAAGCCGATTAAAGTAAGTTGCTGTTCTCATCGCTCATACAAGTTTAGTTTCCAGAAGTTCAAGTACCTTCGGGGGCCGGGTTCACAAATGAAGGAGGAATGCAGGAGATGGATGGCGGATTGGTGATGTGTCTACAGTTAAGTGATGCTTTGATGGTCGGTAGTGGTGAAGGGAGAGAGGAAGCCAAAGCTCTCAATTTACCAGTCGACCTCCATTCCTACCCTTATCAAAGGTCATGACCCACAGAACAAGAACAAGAACCTGGATGCAAGACATTGCATCCAGGTTCTAATGTTGGCATCCAACATTAGTTTCCTCCACATGGTGTCTGAGCCTTCCCTTAGAGAGAAGGTGAGAAGCTCAGTCATCCACGAGGGATTCAGAGTAGAGCCACTGCTTCTCACCGTCGAGAGAAGCAAGTTGAAGTGACTCATGCATGGACTCCCCCTGGACTGGACACCTTCAGTGAGGTGTTCTTGACACATCCCACCAGGAGGAGGCCCAGAGGAAAACCTTTGACACACCAGAGGGACTGTGTTTCCTGGCATGGGAATGTCTTGAAATTCCCCCCGAGGAGCTGGTCCAAGTGGACAAGGAGAGGGAAGTCTGGATCCCCTTCTTAGGCTGCTACCCCATGACCTGACCGGTGTTTGGGTTAGACCTGGGCTGCACTGCTGCTCTGTTCCCTTGGATGGCACCCGGTCCTATAACCTTTTTCTTTAGAGCTCAAGCTGCTCTTCCAGCACTGGGGTTGATCAGCAAAACAGGACACAAACAGAAACAAAAAAGGATTCCTCCTTGATGTCTTCTTATGAGGTGGTCTGGGCACTTCCCACCAGGAGGAGACCCAGAGGATAACCTAGGACACGCTGGAGGGACTATGGCTCTGGTCTTGACCTTGGATGGATGGATGGATGGATGGATGGATCTAAGCTTGCTTGTTTTACTCCAATGCTTGTTTATTTTAATTACATTTCCATAGTTTAAACATTCATTAAGCATTTCTTTTGTTGTTTTCCACGTATTCTTCCCATTAGTTGAAGCAGACAGTTTCCCATGTCAACGAAAAATAAAAAGTGTGACGGGTTATAGGCTGCGGCTGATTCTAAAACCTTTTTGATTTCATTGCGAATCGACTCTTCAGGGACAATCAAGGCTTTAAGTAGTTTAATAAACTCATCAGGTCGCTGTGAGGAAGCCTCAGTGCTCAGGTGAGACCTTCAGCTGTGTCCCCACTGAGAGACAGTCAGCCAGACTTCTATAAGCAGCTCCATTCGGCCGTAAATCAATACGTGTAATGTTTCACTCTGCTCCCGTCCTGTGAGGAGGTGACTCTGAGCATCCATCAGTCCAACGCACAAGCTTTATGCTAAGCTTTATGCTAAGCTTTATGCTAAGCTTTATGCTAAGCTTTATGCTAAGTCCTTCATTCAATCAAACAACAGAATTCCTACAACATATCAGATTGCTGGTTTGAAGTCAAAATCAAATGACTGTTTTTTCAAAAGCACAATATCTTGGTGTTGGTTGATACTTTTTAGGCCCTTAACACTCAAAAAAAATACCCTCTGATATTTTGTCACATTCAATTAAAAAAGGAAAAAGCACTGCAGAAGTCCGAAACAGAATAGTTCTCGGAAAGGAGCTAAACTCCAGATTTATATCACCAGTCTGTGTTTCTGTGTGTTTGTCTCTCCTTCCCTCCACTAGGAGGCGCCTGGTTCTGATTCTGGCCACACACCTGCAAGGGGTTACCTCGTTAACAGAGTGTTCTTAAGCTGCTGACTGCCACTACCTCAAGCGCCAGAGTGTTTGCCAGTTTTAGGTTCTCTAGCCAAGCTGAGTTTTGTCAAACTGAGTCTTAACATTGTTTTTGTCTTTTGCTCTCTTGGCAGGAAGTCATCCTGCAAACTGGATTTTTCTGACCTTCTCTCCTTGGAAGGATCAACTGAAGCTTCAAACTGAGCTGAGTAAAACAAAGCGGAGGTTTGGATCTACTTTCGCGAGGAATCGCTTTGGAGTTTCATACTGAGCAAAGGGAATCTATCTGCACAACAGTCCGTTCACGTCACCGTAAGCAGGAAAATGTACCTGGAGTGACAGGCAGTCTTTCTCCTCGCTCATCTGCAAACAACCTAATCTCTGGAAACATGAGTCAGCCAACCTTTTCTCCTCTACAAGTTAGAGATCAATTCTCCCCACTGAACCCTGAATCTAACCGCCGGTGTTCTTCCCCTCACCTATTAGGGTCCCGTTGAACAGTGTTCAGAGCAACACTGGAACCTCCACAAAACTATCAATAAACCTGTTAGCTTTTCCCCTGTTTCTCTGGACTGGTTTATCTTCTGCATGTGGGTCCGAACTCTTGATAAAATCATGACATCTCACTCTGCTGTACAGACCAACAGCTCAGGTAGGTCTGGTCTTTAAGATAAAATTCAATTCAATTTCAATTCAGTTTATTTATATGGCGCCAAATTCACAACACATGTCATCTCAAGGCACTTTACAGGTCAACCAGATCATACAGTCAAATTGATACAAGTTCTCTATCATATAACACACTGATCAACCACATAGAACACAAAATAGTGCATCAAGGCACTTTACAGGTCAACCAGATCATACAGTCAAATTGATACAAAGTTCTCTATCATATAACACACTGATCAACCACATAAGAACACAAAATAGTGAATAATAATCATTAAATATGGCTCAAAAATATGGGGCAATTGCTTAAATAAGCTTTTAGTTATCGTTCTTAAATTTGAAATCAACCAAAAGACCCAAGAAAGACGAGCAGAATCTTTTTCATTCAATTATTTGGGTGAATTTTCATGAAAAATCAGAAGATCAGATTATAGACCGCTCAACCAGAGCAAAAACACTTTTTCTAGAGGAGAGGAACCAGGATAAAGCAGCAGCTGAGAGGGAACCACCACTTCTTCAATATCTAATGAACAATATTTATCTGAGGTTTGATTCTTTGAGGAATTTAAATGTGTGAATAACATTTATATATTTATATATCATCTCATGCCACACCTAAAACCACTCAACTTCAGCTTTGAAAAAAAGTGAAGGCTTGGTTCTTGTGAGGAAACCAAGGAAGAGATGCAGAAATGGAGGTTCAACATAAGCATGATGAAAGCTGCATGAAGGAAGCATTTCAGGGGTTTTAGGGATGACGTTCCAGCGGAGTCAGCGGTACGCCTGAAAGAGGCGATGGAGGATAAATCCTGATCCCTGCTTGGTATGCAAGCACACACTCTGCTCTGTCTGTTTAAGTCAGCCAGACCCCTAAAAAGATGTGACAAGCTCTTCAGATGGACGTGACTCACACAGCTCTTTAGATAAAATCATGTCTGATGGCGGAGCATGATGGAGGTTTGTCCTACACGTCCACACCGGACAACATGTCCCCATCACATCCTTTATTTTATATTGGACTCATGGAACAAACAGCTACATGTGGTTTGTTATGCTTAGATTTCATATTTATGTTCTATTAGAGCTTGATTTAAGTCAAGTATTCCTCATAGTGTCCAGATCTTTGTATGATCACTATTAGAGTAGGGAGGATATAATGCTAAACGACATGCTTATTTATTTATCTACGACTGAATGGATGTGAAAAGATGTCAAAAAGCAAATATGCTTAAGGTTTTGTTTTTTGTCCATCAGGATGCATATAAACATTATTGCAAAAACCAAGACCGTCTGAAAGCATGAATCGTGTCTATTCAAGATGAAAGACTTTTACAGTGAAAATTAAAAAAATATATATAAATAAATTGCTGACATTAGTGCATGAATGAACAGAAAAAAGCATTTAATAGACATCAACTCTCAAATTACTTCAGCTATTTCCAGATGCTGATAAGAAAACCTTTAAACAAAGCAAATATTAACCTAATCTGCTATTTATTAACTTAGTTTGAGAAGAACATTTTCAGCTTTTTATCTTTTTAACAAAAGGACAAAACAAGACTGACCCCCTGGTTCTAGACCGGAGACGGAAGAAAATGAAAACTTCATGGCAAACGTTCAAATATATCAGTTTGAGGCTAAAATCAGGAACCAAAATGTCAGCATTTCTGACTAATATTAAAACCTGGGTCACATCAGAGTCTTGCAGTGTTTTCTAAGCGCTTCAGAGGCAACAAAAGCTTTTAATTACAGGAGTTAATGCAAGTCAAGCTTCCATTTGCAGTGTTGACCCCTCTTCTTCAAGGACCTCTGCAATTCCCCCCTGCATGCTCTCTGTAAATCCAGTTTGTGTGGGATTGTGGCTTTTGTTTGTTTTCCCTCCACCACCAGGTGGCGCCTGGTTCTCGCTGGCCTTCTCACACACCTACGGATGGTTATTGCCTCATTACCGGAGGACTCTTAAGCTGCTGACTGCCACTACCTCTACGCCAGAGTGTTTTGCCAGTTTTGGGTAGTCTAGCCAAGCTGAGTTTTGCTGAGTCAAACTAAGTTTTTGTCAACCTGAGTCTTAACATTGTTGTTTTTGTCTTTGCCTCTCGGCAGGAAGTCATCCTGCAAACTAGATGTTTTGGACCTTATTCCCCTGGAAGGATCGTCTGAGTTTCAAACTGAGCTGGGGATTCAAACTGGAGGTTTGGATCTACTTTTCCCCAAGGGATTGTTTGAGCTACACTCTGAGCAGGGGATTCATCTCCACAAGAAACAGTTCAAGTACTATTGGAAATCTAACCTGGGCAACCCTGTCCCCCCGGTTTCGCCAGTGTTCAGAGCAGCACTGGACCCATCTCTACCAGTTCTCAATAAACCTGTTAAACCTTCCCTTGGTCTCTCTGTTTGGTTTCCTGCATGTGGGTCAGATCTTAGAATTAAATCATGACATGCTCTCAATCAACTTCTAGACCAAATCCTGACTGATAGCAGTCCATTCTTGCTGTGCCAATGCTTGCATTTAGTCAGAATTCCTAGGTTTTCATTTGTCTGCCCGTCTCTTGATGATTGACCACAAGTTTTCAATGGGATTAAGATCAGGGGGGTTTCCAGGCCATGGACCTTAAATCTCTATGTTTTGTTCCCTGAGCCAGTTAGATATCCCCTTTGCTTTATAATAAAGGTGCTCCATCGTAGCTGAAAAAGGCATCGTTCATCAGCAAACTGCTCTGGGACGGTTGGGAGAAGTTGCTCTGGGAGGACATTCTGGTCCCATTCTTTATTCATGGCTGTTTTTAGGTCAGACTGGGAGAGATGCCTCCCCTTGGCTGAGAAGCAACCCCACCATGAATGGTTTCAGGATGCTTTACAGTCGGCATGAGACCAGACTGGTGGTAGCGCTCACCTGGTCTTCTCCCAACCAGCTGTTTTCCAGATGTCCCAAACAATGGGAAAGGGGATTGCTGAGAGAAAATGACTTTCCCCCAGTCCTCAGCAGTCCCCTCCCTGGACCTTTAGCAGAATATCAGTCTGTCCCTGATGGTTTTCCTGGAGAGAAGTGGCTTCTTTGCTGCCCTCCTTCAGACCAGGCCTTGCTCCAAGAGTCTCCCTGCCTCACAGTGCAGATGCACTCACACCTGCCTGCTGCCATTCCTGAGCAAGCTCTGCACTGCTGGCAGCATGCCTCCATACCGCAGCTGGAAACACTTTTTAGAGAGCGGTCCTGGCTGCGCTGCTGGTCTTTCCTGGGCGCCCTGGAGCCTTTTTGGCAGCAATGGAACCTCTCTCCTTGAAGTTCTTGATAATGGGATAGACTGTTGACTGATGTGAATCTCTCTAGCTGCCGTTCTCTTTCCTGTTCGGCCATTTTTGTGCAGTGCAATGATGACTGCAGGTGTTTCTTTAGAGATAACCATGGTTCACAGCAGAGAACCAATGATGCCGAGCAGCAGCCTCTTTTTAAAGTGTCCAGTGGCGTCATTCTGACTGAATCCTGACAGATTGATCTGCAGCCCTGTCCTCATCACCACCCACCTGTGTTAATGGACCAATCACTGAAACCATGGTAGCTGCTCCTTTAAGGCAGGGCTGCAATCACCATGAAATGTGTTTTGGGGATAAAGTTCATTTTCTAGGCAAATATTGACTTTTCAATTAATTGCTGTTACGCTGATCACTCTGTATAACATTCTGGAGTAGGCCTATATGCAAATTGCCGCTATATTAATATAAATATTAACATTTGAATCATTCTCAAAACTTTTGGCCATGACTGTAGTGGGTGAGATGTGTCACATGGCTAAGGATCAAACTGTACAGGCTTTCCAGGATCTGTCATCTGAGCCAGCACATTGTTATCCTCACATAGAGAGACGCGACGGGAATGCTAGGCTGCCGCTGCAGCGGGCTGGGAGTTTTCTATACTTAGAGGACTGAGCGCATGCTGCACCTGTCCTCCACCCATCAGCACGCCGCTCACACCTCTACAGACAGTAAAACAAAAACAGATGAAGGTGGTTCGCTGCAGATCAGACTGCAGAGGGGTTCATGAGACGTTGGACATCACAGAGGGAGATGTGTTTAGTTTTATTTAATCCAAGAAATTCAGATCTGTGCCAGAGGCATTCTGATCTGGGCAATGAGGCGGAGCTCCAAATAATCCCCAACTTGGCTGCTACCATCAAACCACGGAGAAACAATCCCTGCAAGCTTTACGAGATGTTTACCCTGCTTTAAGCTCCGCAGAACATCCACCTTTAGACTAAGATCAAATTACACAGATGATTTCATGTAGAGGCATTACAATGTGTCTGAATACAAACACATGCCAACTATAAAATAAAAATTTGAAATGATCAGATATGTTGCAGCTGAATCTCAGCAAGTTAAAATATCAATAAACATGAAGTTGTTTGAAGTAGCTGAGCTAAAAAAGTGAAAATATATATATCAGCTGTTTATTTCAGTTAAAATCTAAACCTGTAGTTTACAGAAGGTGAAAACCCAAAACCTTTTCCAAGATAATCGAAATTTTAAATCAGGCTGATAAAACAGGTGATGTGTGTGTTTCTGTGTACGGTTAGGGTTAGGGTTAGTAAATCCAAATGAGACATTTTTCAGTTTTTAATGTCAAGAAAATGTTTGTTACGTCAGCACTTGTTCGATAAACGCGTTTCCATTTCCTCTTTTGTTAGGAATCCAGTTTGTGAGGGTTGTGTTTTTGTGTCTTCTCTCCCTCCACCACCAGGTGGCGCCCTGTTCTTGGTCCTCCCACACACCTGCGGCTGGTTGGCTCATTACTGAGGACTATTTGAGCGGTGTGACTGCCACTACCTTGACACCAGAGTGTTTGCCAAGTTTTGGGTACTCTAGCCAAGCTGAGGCTTGCAGCTTGAGTCTAACTGAGCCTTTGTTTTCACTGAGCCTAACCTTGAGTTTGTTTGCCTTTTTCGGCAGGAAGCCTTCCTGCAAGCTGGATGTTTGGCCTTCTTCCCCTGGAAGGATTTGTTTGAGTCTCATACTGAGCAGGGGATTAACCTCCACAAGTTCCGTGCTCAAGTCCTCCTGGATTCCTAAGTGACAGTCCGCTCAATAGCTCCTTAGGATCCAAACAAGTCTAAAACCTGTCCGCTCCAATGAGTCTCTACCTCTGGATAAACCCACACTTACTGGATTCTGGGAAGAAAGTTTTCTCCACTAACTTCCCGTTTTCTCTGTCTCTCCAGCCATCGCTCAAAGTTCCCACGGCTCCTGAACTAACCGCTGATACTTCCCTTCCCTCTTCCAGTTCCGGTTCACAAGCCAACTGAGTTTCCTGAATCCAACCCCCGCTGACCTTATCAATAAAACCTGTTAAAACTTTTAACCTGCTTCTCTGAGTGTTTTACTGCATGTGGGTCAGATCCCTTAAGAAAATCATGACATCTTTAGCTCATTATCTATTTTTGAAAAAGTCAAAAACCAACTCAGGAGAGGTTAAAAACTTTTGAAAAATTCAACAAGCTGATTTGAATTGTAATGCAATACTTTAAAATGGTTATAATATGGGTATAAGATGTTATACTTTTCATGCATTGTTCCTTCATACCTCTGATCGTGTCTTTAATCATGGGTTTAAATAATGTACACTGTCCCTTTAAATCCCAAATATTAACAAGCAGCCGCTCTTGTTACCGCTCGACCTCATGGGGGGCTAGTTAGCATTTTATTTCTGGCCGGGGTGAGTGGGAGTTCGGGGGAAAACAAAGTTTCCTCATCGCTCAGATTGAGCTTATTATAAGAAGTGTTCATTTATTCTACATTCTGGGGCAAACATTAGAAATGTTGACAATAAGCTGGATGACAGAACCAATTAGATGAGTGAAGTCATGTTTTACGGTGATGAGTCATGATATCCCTCTAGTAATAACAACTGGCAGCCAGAGGCGCACAGCAAGGATAAAATTAGATGATAATCGTTCCCATTAGCGGCGTCATACGTCTGCTGTTATTTAGCCTCCCTCTGCTCATAAGTGTGACAGCATGTCGCTGTGAATTAGTGCAGCGCTTCAACTGTGAAGGCAGCAGACACCTGCATGAACACCTGAGCTGCAGCCTCAGGAGGGAGCAGGACGTCCAGCTGGGAGCGATTCAGTGAGCGAGGCTGGAGAAACACCCAGAATCCTGAGAAAATCCTGAGAAAATCCTGAGAAAATCCTGAGAAAATGAGGGTAAAGCAGGAAGTGGCTACAGGTTTTAGTCTGTGTGACTGATGATTATCTCCACAGGTTAAAACAAGACAGGTTTACAGATGCAGACCAATGATAGAGCGGTTTATTTATGGTTAAGTTAATCAACCAACCTGGTCTGGAAAAAGCAACTGTCCTGGTTTTTCACCATTAGCCACAGCTACCTTAAAGCATTTAAAAACAACCTTTTTCATAACTTATTTGATTTAGCCATATTGGAGAGGTTCCATGAAACGGTACCGCAGCATCTCAACAGAATCTAAGTCCAGATTTTGACTAAACCATTCTGGAACTCGCTCTATCGGAATCCCAGCCCTGCTGCAGTTTTTTTAGCTTCAGGATGTAAAATGTTTGCAGGATATTCTCCTTCAGGACTTTTTTTTTAGGGCAGATTTAATGGATTATTTATGCTACATTCACACCGCAAGCAGCAGGAGCTGCAAAAGATGCATGCTGCTTCATTTCTGATGCTTGTACAAGTTTAGTTCTGACGTACGGCTGAAGCATCACAGCTGCTCGGTGGAAAAGTGCGTCTGATGTGCGGTGGGCGGAGCTACCCTATCCTTTCTTTGCCTGGAACAATGGCGGCTATATTTGCTGTGATCAGTCAGTGAAAAGTAGTTTTAATGTTTGTGGGAAAGTCCACCTGAAAACTTGTATGGGAGCCGCTCAGACCCCGTACACCAGTGGTGCACGGGGGTCTGAGCCTCTGGCCTGGTTGCCTCTTCGTGGTTTGCCGCTACTATTACGCAGCAGCTGGAGATTAGATATTAAGCGTTTTCAGCATACCTAATCCAAACACGAGGCAGCAGGATAATAAAAGCCAACATGTTTTGCTGGCAGATTACAGCATTTTAAGTTATTTAGGCTTTAATAAGCTGTTTCAGAGGAGTGATCATAGCGCTCTGCATCAGCAGTGCGCTCTGTGTCCAGAGGAATTCCACCCGAAGTTAAGTTATTTTCTC
>JAGKQL010000003.1:207730-226456 GCA_018398635.1 Cyprinodon brontotheroides | reverse complement strand
TGAATTTGGCGCTATATAAATAAACTGAATTGAATTGAATTGAATTGTCTGACTCCCTGCCAGCTCCCAGATCAGCTTCTCTGATTGGTTGATGCGGCGCATCCAGCAGCAAAAGTTCAGTTTTTCCATTCCCATGAGCCAGCTGCTCAGAACGCGCTGCAGGACCTTTTGCTGCGCCTTGATGCGCGGCAACCATTGACTCTGCATGTAAACTAGCTGCTTCTGCTGCCTCTGCTGCTTTAGGTGTGAACGCAGCGTTAGTCTTGAAGCAGGAAATCAGCTGCAGACATAATCAATGTTGAAATGTGCAGCAGGTATTATCTGCCGTCTCTGTTGTTCTTCAGAATATTTTCCCCAAACCCCTGAGGACGGGTCTTTGTTAAGTTCTGGATCATCAGTGGTTCTGACCTTGATTTTTTAACCCAGTCTTGCCTGTTCATTTGTAAGTGATGACCTCTGACCTTACCTGAGGCCTGTAAAGGTTTGGGTGTAGTTGTAGGTGATTCTATGACCTGATGGAGGAGTCTGAAATGAGCTGGATCATTTTGTCCCTTTCCAGAAAGAAATATTCTGACTTTGTGTCTCATGGATTGAATGTCTTTGTCTGACATTAAAATATGTTGGACATTTAATGACATCTTGTATGACAAAGCAAACCTGTAGGTGAACAGCTCTGCAGAGCATTTGAAGGGAATCATTAAAGCTTTATTAAACCTGATCTGTCCTGATTCAGTTTGAATCTATAACAGAGAAACAGGCTGATTTTAAAAGGCAAAATGCTGACAGTTCCCTAAGGATCAATGCTGGAAATAAAAGAGACCTTGCTGTTACCCCACCCCCTCCACTTCAGCTGAACATAATTAGGTCCTTGACAAGGACGTGGAGTCCCCCTTACGAAGACTCTCCGTCCTCTCCAGAGTAAAAACGATTTGACTGCGTGACAATAAAAGCCTCCACACATCAGCAGCCTCCTCCTCTCGACTCTACATCATAAACCTTTCGCTACTGTTTGGCCACAAGCTCCACCTTTTATTACAAACCCTTCATCACATCCATCACACTCCTCCGCTGCTACACAGGGGGCGTGGCCAGACGCCAATCACAGCAGCTTATTTGAAAGAAAGACGAATGCTGTTCATCAACAGACGCAGCTACGGCTCATCAGTCAAATATTTTGCTCTCTCTGCAGCAATTCTCCTACATCACCCAGAATGCAACACTTGAAACACTGAAGCTTGATGAATAACCACACATAAATCAACATTGTTTGGTGCAACCGAGCAGAAGCTGCCATGAAGCACAATATTTAGGCCTCCTGGACCAATATGCTGCTGGCAAAGCTGTAGAAGTTCCCCGGTCACCAGTTTGTATCATTTTAAAGCTTATTGATGCTGATAACAGTTACTGATGTTAATAATGTTAGCCGTGTTTAGGTTACAGATCATAAATTTGACTCCAAAGCTGCTGAGGGGGAGACAGATTCAGCTGGAGGAGAGCATAGAGTCCTGAATGCCTCAGAGCTGATGCAAAAACGGTTTAAAACAGCGACCTAACGGGAACATTTCAAACTTTTTTCTGCGCTCCGCTCCATAAACTGTCACTTAGATACGCAGAACATTTGTGCAGCAATCAGCCGTCGCTCTGCTCCAAGCGGTTCCTCCCTTAAAGACCTTGGACTACATGTTTCATGGACTCCTCCTCCACATGCCGCATCTCTGCAGAGAACTTAGGTCACCTCTGATGAGCCCGTTGTGTGAAACCTGACCACTTATAAACTAGAACACGTAGAGACACGGTGATGCCCTAATGGTACAAGACGGTTTAATGTTACTGAAAGAACAGAAACTAAACGGAGCCAGAATTTGATCAGTTCAAGAACACTTTCTACACAGCTCTCTTAATTGCTCATCAGTAAAAATGTTGGACATTAAAATTGGGAAGTTACACTGATTCTTTAGTAACCGGGAAGATGCCAGATACTTTCCCATAACTATGAGGTTACATCAATTTAAAATAGTGAAAATTTTAGACAGTAAAAATTGGTAAGTTTAAAAGTACATCATGTTATTCCCAGTTGCAGGCTCATTCACTGATTTAGTCCATGATTTAAAAAAACTTCCAATGTTGGGAGGACCGCGACAGCGGAACCCTCTATGAAGACAAACGCAGCCAGGGCTAGCGTTAGCCCCTCTGCAGCGGCCAGGGCTAATGTTAACCCGTCTGCAGCGGCCAGGGCTAATGTTAACCCGTCTGCAGCGGCCAGGGCCTAACGTTAGCCCGTCTGCAACTGCCCAGGGCTAACGTTAGCCACTCTGCAGCAACCAGGGCTATACGTTAAGCCCGTCTGCGGCGGCCAGGTTAGCTTGTCGTCTGCAAGCAGCCAGGGCTAACGTTAGCGCCCGTCTGCAGCAGCCAGGGCTGGCACGTTAGCCCGTCAGCGGCCAGGGCCTAGCGTTAGCCCGTCTGCGGCGGCCGGGGCTAGCGTTAACCCCGTCTGCAGCAGCCAGGGCTAGCGTTAGCCCGTCTGCTGCGGCCAGGGCTAACGTTAGCCGTCTGCCACAACGACCAGGGCCTAACGTTAACGCCCGTCTGCAGCAACCAGGGCCCAACGTTAGCCCGTCTGCAGCTGACAGGGGCTAACGTTAGTCCGATCTTACAGCAGCCAGGGCTAGCGTTAGCCGGTCTGCAGCAGCCCAGGGAACTAGTGTTAGCCCGTCTGCATAGCCGTGTGTGAAGTACCACTGGCACTTTTGGCAATATTTTGTTTTTATTTGGAAACATTTTAATTATTCCCCCACTAAATTAAAATAGTAGGTATTTATTATTATCTAGAGAATATTAATAACAGGAGGTAAAATGCAGCTCCAGATGAGCAGAGCGTGTGGTGATGTCACGAGTACGCTCACTGTTCCAATCTATCCATATTTAGGCAGCCCCCCAGGGTCCAAACTTTCCTGTGTTCTTCTTATGAACAGCCCTCGGCGAGGACTTCGGCGTCCGTACTCGCGTTCTTGTGAATTGAGAAACGGCCTGAGTCTCTTCAGTTTTCTGATTCAATTTTACAGACAGAAAATCAGAGGTTTACAGTAAAATGCTTTGTGTAAAAAGCAAAACTTCTCTGCAGAATAGTGAACGTTTTGCATTATTAACAAATGAATCCTAATTAACCTGGCCCATCTGGGTCATAACTCATTCCGCTCTGCCTGTCGGTGTGACCTTCTGATCTTCAGTATGGAGGTAATTAGTGCATTCTGTGGAGGAGGGACGTTAATCCAGCTGTGACTCTCTGTAATTTACAGTTATTGTTTTTTTTTTAGCTTGTTTTTAGTTTCTTGTTAAAAAATGACAGAGTGCTAGTTTACTATTTTATTGGCTCATCAAATCATCATATTCTTGCTGGAATCTTATCATAATCCAGTTTGTCGGACAATTACTCACGGGGATCTTAATTTTCAATGCTGCAGCAAATAGTTCAATCTGATTTCAATCAAAGCTCTGGAAGGTTCCAAGTTTTTTGCTCCCTTCTTCTTTTACACCCATTTTCAACGCTTCTGGATGCATGGAGTCAACTTTAAAAATACTGCTTTGCTTCTTTGGCTCATGCCTGATGTACCAGTTTGGTGGCACAGAGGGAGCCGGTGTTATTCTTTGTTCTGATAGAGTAGAGGGACAGAAATGTTTCACTCAGATTGAAAAAACCTATAGTTTGATGTGGTTCCTTAAGATTCTCAGGCCCCTTTCACAAAGCAGGTTTAACTAAGTCAGACTTAAATCTACAACTCTGAATGGATCTAGTCTGAGGTTGGAAACTTGTTTTTTTTTGCATTCACAACAGCCGCTGTGAGTAACGGCTATGAAAAGCCATCATTCGTTTAACACCAAATTGGACGAGTCACCAAGACAACAGGCGAAAGGAAGCAGCAATTTTACACAACTGGAACTAGAGATTACTACAAACTACAGATTTTGAGAAGCCGTTTTGACATTTATCAGCTCGACTGAATATATATGTATGACAACGTGAAATACAATTATTCCAAATCAAAATAATAGAATTTATGACCAATATGAATACGGAGATCTGAAATTATATTTAGACATCCAGAATGCTTCTTTTATATATAGAAATGTAATTTTATTCAAAATGTTATGATTTTGACAAGGAGAAAAAATATTTCAGATGTAACAAATACATATTCAGACAAAGTGGCCCGCCTTAGCCTGTTTTAAAACATTATGGAGGGGAAATAGTTCACTGGTTGAACGGTAGAGGATCAATGTATCCATTTAGTAATCAGCTTCATGGTACCGCAGGTCCTGATTGTTGTGGATTGGTTCAACTCGATCGGCTGGGAGCAACCCGCTAGTTTGAGCTCTCTTCCTGGTACCGGCTGCTTTGGTTTGGCCTCTGATAGAAGACCTGACCTCTGGGTAACAACGACAGTCTTAAAGAAAATGTTTGACTTTCTCACAATAGTTATCAATGCCATCAAAAGAGAAAACGTTTCCTGCTAAGCTGCTATCAGTAAAAATGAACATTTCAGACACTCCTTTCTTTGTGGTCGTGGATTTTTACTTCCTCTTATTTAAATCTGTAGGGATAGATGGAATCACTTCCATTCATATTTCTGTAACTCTGCTTCTCTTTGAAAAATACCGTCAGCCAATATTTGCTATGCATCTGCCTAAATAAAGGGAAGTGAACTTAACTAGTAAATAATCTCAGAAGTTGTTCATACTGAGGGTCTGTTCTGTGAAGGTCTTAGAGGTTCTTTAGAGAAAATAAAACAACAAACAGAATAATGAAGCCCAACGAATGTGGAAAACATATCAGGGGGAAAAGTTGTGGAGATGTTTAAAGCAGCATTAGGTTCTAAATTAATATCCTGAAATATGAAAACCTCCCAGAGTTCAGTTCAATCCGTCATCCAGCTGAAGAGAGCAAACCATAGAAACAGCATAAATGGCTCATGTTTACTCTGGAGGAGCTGCAGAGGTGCACAGCTCAGCAACTATTAGAAAGGTTTTCTCAAACTGGGCCTTTAGGGAGAAAAGACAAAAATCTATTTAGACTGAAGTCTTTTAAAGTTAATTTTCAGCGACGCCTAACGGTCAGACTGCAGCGACCTGAACCGCTCGAACCCCGCCCAACAATACGGAGGCTGTCATGGTAAAAAAATGGCTTCCTCAATGTGCGCGTCACCATTTTTGTCAAGTATTGATGAGGTTTGTTTACATAGATCATTTCATAAATAGTATTTTATTGGTCAGTGTAGGATATAGATGTTGCAGGTCCATTCAAGCATAACGGCGATCTCTACAGTCTCTAGTTTGTCCGCTCTGTGCTGCCGTAGCTCAAAGATGTCTGCCTCCATAACTGCTAGATCAGCGCTTGTGTAACAATAAATAATAATTTCTAATGCAAACAAAGAATTAGACTTTCAGTTTGTAGATTATAATTAATAACTTAAATAAAATATCTAACATTTCTGTCAGTAAATCCCAGTAATTATCGAACACTGTAGCTTAAAGGAGGCCTAATTAAAATGAACAAACAATATCCACCTGTTAAAATAGAAAACTGGCTTCATTGACGCTCTAAAGGTTAATCTGACTTATTTCGCAAAGAATAGCATGAATTGTTTTTAGTGTAAAAAAGCTGGTAAACACGTGTATAAAAAAAGAAACCAGTTTAAACTGCAGCAAACGATCATTCTAGAAAATGTTGATGAAATGGAAAAGAAATACTTTTTGTTTCTTTATTTTGTCTGATATGTAAAGCAAACACATTTGTTCTCTTTGCTTTTTATTTTTTAACCCTTTTTACTGTCTGAATGTTTTTAAAAGATGGAGATGTTGGATTTTATCAGGACACATTCCAGTGACCTTGGGATTCAGATTCCTTGTGTCTCCGTCTTTGTGACCTTTAATGTGATGAAGCGCCACAGCTGTTTGTCAGGTGGGATAAAAACGACAGAGTGGAGCGTCTGTGTAATGGGAGGATGACGATGATGAGAGGCTGAAGAGTCGAGAGATGAAATGGAGAAAATGGTTCTCAGCTGCTATCGATCATAGAGCCACAATGGTGTCAGAAACTGAGCTGTTTTGTTTCAAGGAAACTATCTGAGTTATTCTTCTTTTGTTGTTTTATCTTTCAGTGGAAAATGACTGAAGAAATAAATCTAAATTATATTATAGTACAATAGAAATTCTAGCAAAGGCTTAACAATTGAGAATTTCTATGGAAACAGTTTATTATGAGCTGTTGAACACAATGAAGGCTTCACAGCCAGAGGAGTCAGTCAGCACCTCTTCTAGCTACTTACATAAATTAATATGCATTTGTACATGCTACTATAGCTATGTGTTGTTTTCTGGCAGCACATTGGACCCCTTCTGCTCACAAACAGCATTAAAGCTGGTTCTAGAAATATATTACAGTGTGTCTTACAAATAAGGTGCTATATTTAAAGACAGGCGTCAAACGTGAGCAGCAGTAAAAACGATGATGATGATGGAACGGCCTGGTAAAGTAAAAACACAGTTAATGAGCAAAACTCTGTTCAAAGCTGACATTAAAGGAGCCAGCGACTGGTCTCTGCACCCTCCGCATTAACGGTCCCACAGGAAATATTTGCTGCCATTGTAATCGGAGTTTTATGCGTCTCGTTATAATTGCCTCTCCACTGCCCTGATTGGGGTCATCTAGCTGCGGCTAATTGCAATAATTGTGTTCTTCCCTGTTCAGTACGCAACGACTTTTAGCAGAAATAAAGACGTAATATCAATATCTCCTTCTGGTCTTTAATCGCTGGGATGTTTGGGTTAAGTAAAAGGACTGAAGAGCTGAATAATTATATTTCCAAAAATGTCCAGTATCAACTGATAACACAGTATGAATTAGGAACTGGAAAAAAATATTAATGCAGGTTTGTTCCTGCTGTGGTCGTCGATTCACCTGCTTTAATTCACCTCTGCAATCATGCAGTGACGGTATAAAAAAGGTTGGACTGGAAACTGCTGTTTCCTCATGGTGGCATTTTTAAGTCGCCATGGCAACACAATTCGTCAAAAACAGAGGACAAGAAGGGTCAAACATCTCTGGCTTTGAGTGCACATAATGGTACATGATGAGGTTTTTAACTGCAGGTCGCTTTGTTCTATTTTAAGTGAGACATTTATTGTGTTCCCATATTTGTTGTTTAAATTTCACAAAGTTTTTATTCAATTTTGGTGATTTTTTTTTTTTTTTTTAAGATTTTCTATTTTAATTTGAACTGTAGGTTTTAAAAACACTTAAAGGATTTTATTAGGTCTATGATTTAAGAAAATGGGTCATTTTTCAGTAAATATGTCCTTTATTGCTGTGGGAATTGTTTCATAGCAAATTCCTACAGAATGTATAAAGTCTTTCTATTAACATCAATAGAAAAAAACAAACTTATTTTCCTTTAGTGAAAGGCAGCTGATGATGATAACACTTATAGTCCAACAGTTTACCGATAATTTTCAGCAACCTTTAGAAGCGCTTTAAGTTTAATCTGTTTTTCCGTTTCATGAAGAGTTTGGCTGCCCTTTCAGAAAAGGCGGGAATCACCGTAGCAACAATCCCCTCAGTGATTACTGAGCCTGAAGGTTTAACGCCAGTTAATATAATCCTGAATTGGTTCAAATCAAGGTTCCAGATTCCTGTTGGACTTTAGGAGAAACAATGAAAGCTAAGTTTTGTTTTAATGTTAATGTCAGATTCATTAGTTGCTTTTTACATTTTTTTCGCTGATTTGCATGTTCCATTCACCAAAGAAAGAAAAATCCGACAGTTTATCTCATAATTGCGAGATAAGATGTCATAATAATGAGATAATATGTTATATTTAGGAGATCGGGAAGGACAGTCATTGCAGAGCTACGCTACAAGAAACCCGAACAATGAATGCGTTGTTGTATTTAATATGATTTTATTTCCTTTTAGGTAATAAAATGCGACACTGGGAAATACTGAGTAAGTCCTTAGGATTGTTTGAGCGAAAAAAGCCGAATCTACTCTGACTTTCTGGAAGTCGCACTGTTCCTGCAGGAGCAATTAAACCAGCACTGGATCTTTTATTGTTATAAATGAATGCATCTAAAATGCATTCCAGCTGGTTTGGTGGTTTCCCAAAGAACTGTCCCCAGTATCTCGGAATTATGAGATCAGCATCTCGGAATTATTAAATACTGAGTATGTATCTCATAATTATGAGAAAAGATCCGATAATTACGAGATAATATCTCATAATTACGAGATACTGATCTCCTAAACATGAGATAAGCTTCTGATCTTTTTTTCTTCGGTGAATGCAATACACTTCCGTAGGTTTCTGATGCGTTTTCTACAGGATGTTACTCAGTTTAATACACAGTTGTGTATGAAACAGATTTTTCTGTAAATGTAGGTATAATACCTTATTTATTTACTTAGCAGACGGGTTAAAATTTAGATGGTTGTTTTATTTAAAACCTGCTATCTTTTAGTATCACACACTGCAAGAGAGAGTGGAAACTAAAAGGGCTCGGGGGAAAAATAATAGAAAAACATATAAAACGTCAAAGAAAAAAGAAAAATAAATACAGTTTTTAATTTTTATTTTTTAATATCAGATAGAGAATGATTTTACGCTGTTTTATATAAGAACTTTGTTTTTTATTTCAGTTCCAGATGCAGCTGTGCAGCCCCATCCGCTGTGCTTCTGGCATGCAGCCGATTTAACCTGAAAGCAGAACCATCCTCGCTGTGATGGGATGTGACAGGTCAATCTCTGCTGCTGAGCACCCCACCTCTGCCCCCGAAGACAGGAAGGTCCGTCTCCCAGGTTGCCACGGATACCGACAGTCAGGGAAACACCTCCTCTTCACCCCCTGAGGGATGAAGTCTGTGGTTTAATTCCTCCATAGACATTGTTTCTCCCTCCTGCTCTGCGGCCTGAGATGAAGGCGATAAGGCGGCCTCCATCGCGGCCGTGATGCAGCACTGGGATCGACCTTTAACAGCTCCGCTAATGCTAAAGGGAAATGATGTATGCGGAGGTGATGATTGGAGCCGGCGCCGCAGCACATTCACCTCCATGTGAGGTGACCATCAACCACTCAGCAGCAAAACAGAGCTTTATGTCAGCTCACCTTGCAGCGTCCCGCTGCCACAGATAAAACACCTGAACCGAGTCGAACAAGGACGCCCGCCCATAAGAAAACCCATCTCTGCTTCCCCGCCTCATTAAATCACTCAATCATTTATTTCAATTCTTCCTTATGAACTCTGGATCTCTCTCAGGATCATTGTTGGTGTTCCTGGTTAGCATCCAACCAACACTTATTCCTGATCTGTGGAGAACTCAGCGAAGCTCAGGAGGTCATTTAGATCAGCTGTGTGGAAACAGGAGCATCTTAAACCTGCAGGATGATGAACCCTGAGAAGCAGAACTATCCCTGCTTTACATGTCAGTCTGTGAGGATGGAGGCAGCAGAAAGGGAAATATTAAAACTTAGACCCTGAAAAGGAAATTGATCAAACCAAATTAACAGGTTAGTAGAGTTTTCCCTCCTTCATGATTCCTTCATCCTAAAAGCATCACTCAACCACAGCCATGTTTGATTCACTATAAAAGATTATCATAAAAATAAGGTTTAACGTCTTAGATAACCGTAAATAGGAAGATTTGCTAAAGAAGATAATTAGGTATTATGCAGGGTTGCTCAGTGGAGCAGTGGGTAGCACTGCTGCCTTGCAGCAAGGAGGTTCTGGGTTGGATTCTTTCTGCATGAGTTCATCCCTGAGCATGCGTGGGTTCTCTCCGGGTACTCCGACTTCCTCTCCACAGTCCAAAAACATGACTACTTAGGTTATGTTGCACTTGAAATAAGATAATCCGATCAAATCAAAACACATTCCAATTTCTGCAGGGCTGTCAGGAGAAGGTTTTCACTGTTAGGACTCCAGTCTGTGTGGTCTGTGTTTCTGTGTGTTTGTCTTCCTTCCTCCACCAGGTGGCGGCCTGGTTCCTGATTCTCCTCCTCACACACCTGCAAGGGGTTACCTGGATTAACGGAGCCGTAAGTAAGCTGCTGACTGCCACTACCGCTGGCAGCGCCAGAGTGTTTATACCAGTTTTGGGAAGTCATCCTGCAAACTGGATTTTTCGGACCTTCTCTCCCTGGAAGGATCAAGCCAGAGGTTTGGATCCACTTTTCCCAGAGGAAACGTTTTTGAGCTTCACACTGAGCAAGGGATTCATCTGCACAACAGTCCGTTCAAGTACCGCAGGAAATCTGAGTGACAGTCAGTCTTTCTCCGTTCAACCTACAAACAGCCGTATTCTGGGTATCCCTGTCCGCCCTTCCTCCATATGAGACAAACACCGGAACACATTCCTCACCTGCTGGAGTCTAAGAGTCAACCTAATCTCTGGAAACATGAGTCAGCCAACCTTTTCTCCTCTACAAGTTCGAGAATGAATTCTCCCACTGAACCTGAACTAACCAAGAGTGTCTTCCCTCACCTTTCAGTTGAGCAGCAGCGTTCAGAGCAACACTGGAACCTCCACAAAACTTCTCAATAAACCTGTTAAACTTTTTCCCTTTGTCTCTCTGGACTGGTTTATCTGCATGTGGGTCCGAAGCCTTTGATAAAATCATGACAGAAAAGCTGAGTTCATAGATCAGATGTAACCAGATGCAAACCATGGAGATGTTTCTGGATATTTTCTGGGTATTTCTGACCTCCTGGATGAGCTTCCACTTTGCTCTTGGAATAATTTCTCCTAAGCAGGTAGGTGGAAAACTTCTCTCACTGTTTTTCTCTGACAAACCTTAGAACATCACTTTGCAGAACCGGTAGATGCCTTTAACTCTTGAATTTTGCTTTTTGAGATATTTTAGCCTACTTTATATCAGGTCCTAATTCAGTGATTTTAGTTTTTCTTTAATGCTGCAGTGATATTGAGCTAACTGGGAAAATTACTTGTTTAATCTTAAACACTTTAAGCATCCAAAACAATAGAAGAGACCTCAGAGGCAAAGACCGTGACGGCAATGTAGAGCGTAGAAAATGAAATAAGTTTGGATTATATTCTAGATTGTGTGGTTCTGCAGCCACTGATCCAATCACTGGGGTCCAAGCGATCAGCAGGACCCCTGTTGTCGGCTCTTATGAGTCCTGCATCCCAGGACGTTCACGTGAGGCCAGATTAAAACGTCCTGGTGTGGAAATGCAGCTCGTCTCGTCTGGAAGGGGAGTTGTGATCCCGGCTGCTCGGGTCCTTCTGGCTCAGCGAGCTGCTCTCAGATCCCAGTGTTCCCAGAGCGTTGGGACACCGCTGCCCCAGTGACTGATGGTGCTATTCTTGCTGTAGTGACCCGTTACGTAAAACCCAGTCAGACCCTAAAAATACGAGCTGGCTTTCCAGGACGTTCATTGTTTGTTTTAGTTCAGCAGCAGGAATCTGAAGACCCCCCCCCATCCCATGAGCCCTCCCACATTAGTCACATTAGAGACGCCACGTGCAGCTGTGGATGAAGGTTATTGATGTTTGGCTCAAAGCAGCGAATGGGGGGGGGGCAGCAGGGCTGGGTTTCCGAACAACAAATGGGAACGAAGCTGAGATCCAATCAGCAGAGAAAATATGAAACAACCGAGTTTAATTTGAGATCTGAAGAGTAAAAAATGTGAAATATTCCCACATCTGGAGCAAACTGCTCATTTAATGTAAGGATGCGTTGATGAGGGGATTTATGAAACATTTATGTAAACATGGAAGTCTCACCAAATGTATTCGGTCTGTTTTCCACTTTTAAATCATCAACAACAGAGACGCAGAGACCTCCATAAAACAAAGCCATGACCCAAAGCTTCTAGAAGTTTCATATCTATCCATCATCTATACCAGCTTATCCTAACTTCAGGTAAGAGGCGGGGCAAATCTGGACACTTCCGTCACAGACGCACAGTCAAACCACACTGAAGACGTCCCACTCTAGCGCTGCGTTCAAATTTATGGGCTTCTTCTAAGGACGCCGTCCACCTGGACTGGATCCTTCGATGTCATTGAAAATAAGGAGACAGGAAGAGTTTTTGGCCCGTGGATTTCAAGCAGGTCCCAGCACTTCTCGCGGCTTTCTCCACCTATGCCAGCGTCAGAGCTTAGCAACCGTGATAGTTTGACACACAAGGCAGGAAAAGAATGAATACCGAAGTTTTTTATAGTAAAGTGAACAAAGACTTCGAGTTATGAGAATACAGAGTGGAATAAAGGTTCTAATAAAACTCTTATTAGTTCTAAGGAACAAATCAAATCAAATGTAATGATAGAAAACCTTAGTGAGTTAAAATAACCTGCTGCTGTCATTCTGCGTATCTCTGATGTTTGCTGCTATTTTCAACTTATTACTGTAAAAATGTCCATAGCTACATATTGGTTATTTATTCTCTCCAGTTTTATTTAAAATGCTTTCAGTAAGAATATTGCTGAAATAAGTAAATGTTCTCTTATTTATCTTATTTATCTTCACTGTTATATTATTTTTTTTTATCCATTTTCTAAAGGTCCACATTTGTTTGACCATTTTTTAAAATATATTTTTGCTGTCTGTAACACCAGAATTTTCCCCATTGTGTGGGACAATAAAGGGATTTTCTATTATACTCCAAGGCAGAGTAGAAAAGGTATAAAGTAATAATCTAAACAATGTATGTATAAAAAATATATATCTGCAAAATCTCTAATATTCAACAAAAGAAAAATACTTAGTTAAGCAAATTGTGCAAAAAGCTATTAAAAATAAAAATCCTATCAGATTTATAGTCCCCCCACCCTGCAGATATATTAGAATCTGTCCTTAAATTCCAGCCAAACCCATTTACACAGTAACAGATAAAACCTTTAGATAAATCCCAAACATTACCGCACCACACATATCTGACTCTATAACCATTAAAACAACTATTTTCATTCATTCTCAGGCGGAACTATTCACAGAGTTGGATTATATTAAACTGAACTTCCAATTTTCACCACTGTTCAGCGCCAAGTAACCTTTCCTCTGATCACGGCTTGCTTGGTCTATGGCCAATGAATCCTGGGATATCCAAGAATACCGAGGATACATCCGACCCGTCCTTCAAATCGGGCAAAAAGAGGCGCATTTGTAGGACGCATAATGAGGACTCTTTGAAATCTGACCAGACCTCTGCACCCGCTATTACGCAATCGTCCTTCGAATCTGGCCTTTGGAGACGCATTCCATAAATTTGAACGCAGCCTAGCATTCCTCCTCGCTTCCTTGGCATAGAGAGGAGTTCATTCCTGCATCAGGTGCTTTTCAAACACCTGCTCTTCTACTGTTTCGTGCCACAGAGTGGAAACACTTTGGATTCAGCCGAATGGCGAAACCTCAACCTGGACAAACCTACGTGGTGCATTTATTGTAAAGCAGTAGCCATTAAAAGCAGCCGTACAAAAAACCTGCAGCTGCACTTAAACCATGATCCTTCTGTGCAATATTTAAAGCTGTGAAAACATAAATAAATACAAGCAGTTGGCCGTCACAGTCTTCCCAACAATCCACCATCAGTGGAGCCAATGTCTACAAAACTACAGACGCTGTTTGCTCGCTTTCCAAGAGATGCATCCTTTAAATTCAGTTAAAAAGCTGAAAAATGCTGCAAATGTTTGACGGCAAATGTGAATTACCAGAGAAAAAAAAACTGTGACAAACAGCCACAGATGTAAAACAACACAACAGACAACATCCTAAACAGATCAAAGATTGTTCGGGTTGTGTGTTGTTTTTATTTCATTTGTGTGATACTGGTGTCTTTTGGTTTTTATGGAACAAAGAATGGGTTTTAATTTTTTTGGGACTTTTAAAATGTCTTTTGGTTTCAGAGTTCTGAGGAAAATTGTTAGAAATGGTCTAAAAAGACAAAATTATCGTTAAAACAATATTTTTGGACAATTTATTGCCCAATAAAATTCCCATAATGTTAAGCTTATATAAATAACACATTTCTATTAGTTTTTTCTATTTTAGCATCACAACTAAATAAAAAAAAGCATCAATAACACCGACCCTCTCAGGGTTAATAAGAGGAAAGCACATGGTTAAACGCCTTTGTGTGGAAGACTTTCGCTCCCTGAGGTTGGCCTCCTGTCTCTGGTAAACCTTTCTGCAAACCTGCATCTCCTCACATGAACAATCGGCTCCATTAAGGCAGGAAACAGAGACGCAGTCATTGTTTGTGCTGCTTCCCTTTGAAAACGCCGAAATGACACCCGACAGTGAATCATGAGCGCATCAAGCGTGTGATTAGAGTCTACGACGCTCATCCTGACGAGAGCTGCCTCTCTTTCACAGCAGAGTTGTTTGTTTGATTTTTTTAACCAGGCCGGGTGTGTGATGGTCCCAACAGAAAGTATGACTGTAAACAGATTGATCTGAACAGCTTTGTGTGTTGATGACCGACTGGTAAAACGATGCAATTCAGCTTCTCAATCTGTTGAAGTTGCAGGAAGCGATCGATAAAACATCCTCCAACTGACAGGTAGATTGTTCTAAAGCACTTTGCTTGGAAAATCAGCAGGATTTAACCTGATATCACATTAGAAACCAGTTTTGGCTCCGCTGTGTTACCTGGTAGAGCTGGGTAACGCGTCATCTGTCAGCGATCTGGGTAATTTCCTAATGCGTCCCAGTGGAGGGAGGGGGAGTTCCTGGGTTAGTGCTGCAGACGGTCCAGTGCTCGCTGAGGTCACCTTCACCTGCAAATGTGTCCAGAAAAAACAAACAAAGATGCATCAGTTTACTGTTATGACACATCTGGATAAAACTGGAGCAGAAAATATCTGAGATTAAGCTTCAATGACAGACTTAGACGTCCCATGTTTTTTATTTTGCTTTTTCCAGGATTGTCTCATTTTGAGTCTTTGATTGATTGAGGATTGTAGCTTGATTGATTGATTGATTGATTGATTGATTGATTGATTGATTGATTGATTGATTGATTGATTGCACACTATACATAGAGTTGATTAAACTGATTGGCTGTAAAAGTCTTTGATTGATGCTGCATGGAAGGTGGCGTCCATGATGGACGGAAGCTTGGACAGCAGCCTCCTCTCAGAGTCCACTGAGTCCAGGGACAGAAATGGCCTTAATGTTTGATGTTTTCTAACCAGGCCTTGGTGTGTTTTTGCCTGCTTTAAAGCCAAGCTAAAGATGAATTCTGCAGAACCTAAAGTGAATATTTAGAAGGCATACAATCCTGAAGGACACCTGATGGAGTCCCTTTTTAAGATTCCATCTGCCTCTTGGTTGAAACACCTCGAATCATGGTTAAAACAGCTGCCTAATTTTAATGAAGTTCATTTAGTTGTCAGTAGTTTGCTCTCCCTTTTGGTTCATTAAGTTAATTCACTAACATGTCCCTGGAAAACATGTCTTTCCAAACAAACTCCATTAACTATTCAGTTTCTACAAAAAACAACATATCTACATACGATTTGAAAAGGTACACAGAGAATATGAAGCAGCAAAGACCGACACAATCAAGCGGTACCTCAGGGCTGTGTACTCAGACGACTGCTTTTATGCTTCTGCATGATGCTGCTTGGTCTAAACACCCCTGATGATGGGATGAAGTGTATAATATAAACCATTATCTGCTGAGCATCAGACTGAATGACTTAAAGAAGATCAAAAAGTGTGGGTTCTCTCTGGGTACTCCGGCTTCCTCCCACAGTCCAAAAACATGACTGTTAGGTTAATTGGCTTCTCTAAATTCTCCTTAGGTGTGAGGTGTGAATGGTTGTTTGTCTCTATGTTGCCCTGTGATTGACAGGCAACCTGTCCAGGAGTGGACCCATGCCTCTCGCCCGTAGAAAGCTGGAGATAGACACCAGCAGCCCTCGCCATCCCAGCAGAGATAAGCGTGATGGAAAATGGATGGATGGATGTAAATAATTAAAATTAAGGATTAATCCTTTAACTCAGTCAGAAAATAGTAGCATATTTGCTTATTACACAATGAACAGTTATTTCATTTAAACTTTTTGTTTTATTAAAACAAAAGAGGCTACAGAAACAAAGATATCCTGCTTTTTTGTTATGCATGAATTTACTGATAGTAACGCCCTGTTTTCTCTGCTTTTCCTCATAGTAGCTTCATCTGGTCTGTTCCTGTTTGGCTGTGACTCCATCCTGAGAGAAATATCAGCTGAGCTGCTGCCATCAACACCTTTGTTTCACAGATGTTGGAGCTTAGCCTGTTTTTCCAGTGTAGTCCTGTTTCTGCTCTGACTGTGACTAACTGGATGTGCTCTCTTCATCCTCTGACATGGGAGCTGGCTGGGAGCTCGTCTGCCTGGCTGTGTGTGTTTCCTGGACGGGGGCGCCTGTGGAGCTGGTTGACAGTTGCCTTTTGTATCTATGCTTCTTTTTCTATGTCTGCTTCTGTCTCCTTGAACCCCAGTAGGTTACCTCAGCAGATGGCAGCTCACACTGAGCCTGGTTCTGCTGGAGGTTTCTTCCTGTTCAAAGGGAGTTTTTCCTCTCCACTGTAAGCTACAAGCATGCTTAGTGTGAGGATTGCTGAAGAGAGAGTCAATGAGTGCGATGCAATCAGCTGGTTTTCCTTAGATAAAAACTTTGGAACAATCTGACTGGATGATCTGGTTGATCTGGATCTATAAAGTGACCTGAGATGACCTGATGTGAATTGGAGCTATAGAAATAAACTGAATAGAATTAATCTGTTTCTCATTTAGTCTGATTGCTTTTCTCCTGTTACCTGATAATTCGATTGGCTGATCCCAGATCAGTCTCTGCTAACAAAGTTTACATGGAATCAAGCAGGGGGGGTGGGACTGTGGGCTGTAGCTGCTGGTTCACATCAGTGTGTGGGATTTCACCAGTGGGGAGGTGTCCCACTTTCTGTCCTGCATTCATTCACATTCTAATTTCCCTCTCACATCAGTTCAGACTCATGTATGAAGCTTTATTTATTTTATTGTACCAGCAACCATCAGGACAACACCAGTAAGGCAACGTGATCATTTAATGGTGCTTCATGAAATCAATGTTTAAAGTGAAGCAGATTTTTCATATGAGGAAAGCAGCACCTGCTAAAATAAAAACCAATGATCTGATTGTTTTTTTGTCAATTTAAAATATTAAAAACCTTCTGATTCTGCTGGATTGAAGCTAAATATAGATAAACATGAGAATGGGCTGCAGTCCACCAAGTTGCTGTTCTGATGAATAAACACATCGTTTCAGCTGTGACCCAGAATCCACTCATCATTTTTCACATTAAACTCCTCTAAATGACCCAGAGCTACACGGTTCAAACCTCAGGCTCTACATCATCCATTATGGTGACAAGGAGAACCTTTGGGGGGCTGGGAAACCTTTGGGGGGCTGGGAAAGTCCTCTTTGCTCCATTTGGACATTTAAAGGGACGGGGTAAATCCACTGATCTCTACTTATTCACCAGATTGCTGATTTCCCGAAAAAATGAAGCCGCCGGCCGCCATGCTGGTGCTCGCCACTCCCACAGTAAAAATTAGATTTGACACTAAGCAGATTTTATTTGTCATTTTGTTTACACAAGTGTGAAACAAAAAGAAATTTCGTTTGGAAACAGCTCTCTGGACAATTTCTTCTTTTTTTAAAGTGCAGCCTTGAAAATTTGTTACAATTACTGTAAATTTACAGTTCTAACATTTTTTTTTTAAATAAATAATGATAAAATATAATAAATATAATATAATACAATACAATAACCCATTTTACAAAACATTCAGCAGTAAAAATGCCTCCATCTGCAGCATTTGGCTGCAAAAACAATCAGTTTTCTGTCTGCAGGAAGACGTTCCACAGGTCATCTATACGCCGAAGGATCCTATAGTATCGTCTGTAGCATCAGGGCAGTAACTACCATTGAGGACGCCGAGTTCGCTCTGTATTCTATTAATTTCACTAATGCTTAGATTTTGATTTAAACTAAAATAGATTAGAGTGAAACTGACTGTAGGACTGTAGCAGCAGCCATTTCTGCAGCAGTCTATGATGAAAACACTCGCAAAGATGGTTTACTATTATCTACTTATGGCTTCAAACAGGAAAGAGTCAAACAGGTTGTTTCTTCTTAGTCGGAGAGCTTCTCACACAGCGTTTATTTTATGCGTGCTCTGTATCACACAGCAGCGCATAAATTACTTTACAACCCGTATGCTGTTTAACCTGGCTTTGCAATGCAAAACAGAAATATACTTTACAAAGAAGATGATCTTGGTTTCCAACTAAACTTTGAGGTGTTTTATATTTGAAGAGCGATAGCTGGCACAACTACCCAATAAAAAAAGTAGCTGTTTAATCATCCTAATTCGACACGCACTGTCGCTATGGCAATGAGATGTTCTCACTCTTGACCTCTGTATTTTTGGGCCCTGCGTACGGCCCTGTGTGGCTAACATTAGTCTGGCTATCTCAGACCGACTGGAAGAACATGACTAAATCAGCCATTGGGTCTAATGTTAGAAAAGAGAAAGTAAATAGAAAGCAATTCACAGGCAAATGTCAATGTTTATTGCATTTCTCATTTATATTATTATAATAAATTGCATGCTATATTGACCGGGAAAAAAACAGGTCAAAACATTTGACAAACATATAAGATAATGACTGAATGAATAT
>JAGKQL010000003.1:187788-199409 GCA_018398635.1 Cyprinodon brontotheroides | reverse complement strand
TTCTTAGGTCCTTCCTTCTTAGGTCCTTCCTTCTTAGGTCCTTCCTTAGAGACGCTCTCTGATTCCCCTGATTAGTTATAATCATCCTGAACTGCTTAAAAAACAGGATTTAGAAAATGACCAAAACACCACAGTGATTAACATCAACAAGGAAGGAAGGAAGGAAGGAAGGAAGGGTGATTGACAGGTGAGGAAGGAAGGAAGGAAGGAAGGAAGGTTGATTGACAGGTGATGAAGGAAGGAAGAAGGAAGGAAGGAAGGAAGGAAGGAAGGAAGCGACGAAAGGTGATGAAGAAGGAAGGAAGGAAGGAAGGCTGGATTTGACAGGTGATGAAGGAAGGAAGGAAGGTTGATTGAAGGAAGTGAAGGGTAAGGAAGGAAGGAAGGAAGGAAGATAAAGGAAGGAAGGAAGGAAGAAGTTGAAGGAAGGAAGGAAGGACACATTTTAACCTATTGAATAAGCGGACAAACAGAAATGTGGATAATTTATGAATGAAAATTTAAACAGAAAAATTTCCTTTCATGATTGAATGACTGTATAGATTCTGACGTTAAAAGCAGAAAACAGTGAAGCCGTAGCTTCCTGGTGCCATTCTATAATCAGACAGAGAAGAACAGCAGCCAAAGGTTCAAAGCATGATTTTTAAATGTAAACTAAACAGAAATCCTTCATCCTGTGAAGCAGAATCCTTTAAAGCTACTTTCTATAGAACAAAACAAATCTTCTCCTTTCTGGCGGGGAAATCATTCCATTGATCGTATTTTACCCTCTCCCCCTCTGCTCTCAGGGAATAATCTATTTATAGAGCTTTACTACACAGAACCTGTGCAGCCATGCTTGAAGATGCCAGCTGATAATACCTTGCAGAATGTGCTGCAGTGAAGCGCAGCTCGGCAAAAACACGGCGAACGGTTTTATAAGCGGCGTGCAGCTCACAGCTGGTTCCGCCGCTGCTGTTTACAGCTCGGATCACCAGCTCTTCCTGCTGCAGCTCATCGCTTCATTCTGCAGGAACGTCGTTTGTCTTAAACAACTCTAACCTGAGATCAGCCTCAAATCCCAAAAACAAGCTCAACTGATGCCACAGAAAATATCTGCATCAGCCTCTGATTTCTGCTCCTATAGCAATCAGTGTTCTATTTACTAAGGTGTTCTTATTGAAAAATATAAAAATAAAAAAGCCAAAAGATGCAAAAGAGATAATTAAATCTATAATGATAGCTGATAAAATCAGAGCAAATGAAAACCTCACAATATAAACAAACAGAAATGAACTGAGATGAACCAAAAGGAATTAAATTTAACATGACAGCCATGAAACCAGTTTTTGGAATACATAAAGTAATAAAAGACAAACACCATAAAATAAAGTAAGGCGTGTTGAATACCTGCAACAGGAAGTACAGATGTATTCTACATATGCAAATACTAAATAATCATTAAAAAATTGCCAAAAACAAAAAAAAAAAAAAAGATTCACTGTGTCAGTGTTTTTCCCCGTTATCTTCTGCAGTCTCTGCAGCAGGCCGATTTAGTTCTACGCCAGCCTGAACACCTAAATTCAGCCAATCATATATCAACGGTCATCTGTCAATCAAATGTTTTGGTCATAGCATCTTGATTCATGTGTTTGCAGCTAATATACGCAACGGTTGAAACCAGAATCCTTTCCCTTTCCCCATTGAGTTGCGTCCCCAGTGTTCACGCACGGGATGGGCGCTCAGGTGCCTCGCAGCGGTAGGAGCTAACAGAACTGGCAGCGCTGAGTGCAGGCAGCGGGCTCAAACATGTATGCGGCTGGAAGCCTTCTACACCAAACCAAGCTTCTGCCGCCCTGGCCCCCTCTTCCACAACATCTTCGCCCCCGCTTTCCTCCTCTTCTAAATAAAAATGGATGACGGAGGAGACTCATCCACCTACCTAATCCGACACTTAAACTCTCCTCCCTCTTGCATGTTTCCCTCTGTCCATAGCGTTCCTTGACAGCTGCCAAGCTTCTAAGTCGAATTCACCAATTTAGTGCTACTTGGTCCCAATGGAATTTCCCATTGGGAACCTGCTAGCACTAAGATATGCTAACTGTTTAGCAAGATGCTTCAGACAAAACCGCCACAATCAATTTGCTTAAGTAACCTTCGCCACAACAATCCCCCCTCACCCACAATCAACCAATCACATTCACTTTATGCAGTCGTGTAAAGTCGTGCACCACTGGGGAGAATTCGGAAATGCAACGGTGATCATCCAGTGCTTAGCTTCATCCATCTTCACATTAACTCACATTAACTTCCCTGTCCTGGCCCACAGCATAATGCTGCCACCAACATGGCATGACGATCTTAGGTTTACGTTCACTGCTATAAAATGTTCATAGGGATCATAAATGTTTATTTGTGTTCTCATCTGGTGTTCCTACAAGTTTAGTTTATAAAAACATCTAAAATCCCCACAATATGAGGACAGCGGTCTAAAAACGCTCCCAGTGTGCATCAGTTCACAGCGTTTATCAGGGAGCTCATTATGTCATTTGATGGAATGAGGATTGTTAATTCAGCAGCTTCAGTTTATATTGTTCTCATTTTACAGGGAAACTCCAGAGTTATTTTTATGTGATATTCTTCAGTCCAGGAGTCATTTATAAGTTTTTATCGGAGTCAACAAATTCAATAATTAAACAGCTTGAGATGGCAGTTTAATATCCGGCTGACAGGAATCCTCCAATCTTAGAATTCGACCTGAGAAGGTTTTTCTGGAGCAGCTCATTTTATTCCTTTGTTGCTCTTTAGCACATGAATACAGGGGATGAAGGAAAACAGTTAAATCCAGACTCAGATTTACAACCTGATTTGGTTTTATTAACATCATGAACAAACATAATGCTGGTACAGCTGGAAGGACATGGATATGAACGAGCAGAACAGACGTGTCTTTGATGGAATTCCAGAATACCATTAGAAGTGTTGACGCAAATGCAGCTCTGACACCAGAACTAAACTGCCTAGAGTTCATTAGATTTTTACCCTCCTATCGAGGCCTAAACAAGCCGATTTTTGTCTTAAACGGACTAAACACCTCATAATTAAAAAGCTTCTTGTAGAAGAACCAGGCCCTTACCATCACAGGTCCTCCACTGTACTTAATCCAGGGTTCCACCACAGCATAAGGGAAAGTTAAATTCGAACCACTGTTTTTTAAGACTTTTAATGCCACTTGAGAAATAAAAAATTTAAGACCAAACTCACAAGAAACACAAGAAAAACCTGCTTGCGACAACTTAAAAAAGGAATAGTACACCCCCAAAACATGATTAGCCTCTTCATTTTCTACTCCCCATGTGCTGAACAACACTCTGGAGTACTTTTGATATCTCAAATGCATCTATGGAGATCTGGGAGGCTTCTTGCTGTCTTTCTGACATTCAAATAATGGAGGTCTATAGGCCGAGGCAGAAAGGTCCATAAAGTCCACAAAAACGTGTCAATATTCCTCCATACTGCTCGTCCAATGTATTCCCAAGTGTCCTGAGTGGGTAGCGTCCAGAATTTACTCGAAAAACGGAAGTCATTTAGAATGTTTTAGAGCATAAACAGTAGTATATATAGGATTTCCTGAAAGCGGCGTTCCACGGCGCTTCTACGGAAACCGTGGCAGACCAAACAGATGAAAGTGCGCATTCGAGCGTCTGCTCTGCCACGACAATGCCATGCGTAGAAGAAATAATGTGGCGTTTACCTGTGCAAAGAAAGAAACAACGAAAGAAAATGTCACGAGGACTTCAGTGTTGAGGAAGAGCATGAGTTCTTTGCCGAGCTGAATATCGCGCACTTTCATAGACTCGCGTGAGCAGCGTTTTTTGTGCAGACTTTTATGGACCTTTCTACTATCCGGCCATAGACCTCCATTATTTAAATGTCAGCAGACAGCAAGAAGCCTCCCAGACCCAGATGCATTTGAGATATCAAAAAAGTACTCCAGAGTGTTGTTCAGCATGGGGAGTAGAAAATGAAGGCTAATCATGTTTGGGTGTACTATTACTTTAAGGCCTTTTAGTTTTATTTTGAAAAATTCAATGCCTTTTAAGACTTTTCAAGGACCCGCGGGAACCCTGTTAACTGCTCAGTTAAGCTTTGCATCTCTTCAGTTTTCGTTTGTGATGGTAGGACAGAAAATGGGGTTGTTGTTTTTTAAAATATCTGGAAGAGGCCTGGTCACTTTGATATGTGCTTTTTGCTGCAGCTCCAAGGAAAATAAATATTAATCTTTAATTTTAATTGATGCCGTTCTTCTTTTTTCAGGTGATGATCAACAATCTTCATTAACCCCTCCCCCCACTATCATCCTCCTCCAACTCTCCTGCTTCCTTCTGCTGATTAAGAAGGAAAACAATAACAAAGCTTGGAATAAAAAGAAGAAAACTTTCCTGGGAAACGAGCTTAAACAAGGATTCTCTGACTGCTTATAACAGAGCAAAGACTCTGAGGTACGACTCAAAAGTTACTTGAATCATCCGCTTCGTCCTGCATATACGTAGATGTTGTTTGGGAGGTCGCTCTTCCTGCTGTAGAGAAAAAGACGTAAAGTGCTGTCTGTACGTTGCATATCACATCCAAAACCAAATCATGTTACTGCATGCTTGGAGAGTAGAGCATGTAAAGAGAAGAAATATGGGAACAAGAATCACAGCTTCTTCTGTCAGATAGATGACTTTAGTTTTTTAAACTGTCATGCTCTATATGTTTTATACAAAGAGGTAAACCTGGTAAATTATTTTGTAGATTTTTAACATGTTTTTTTTTTTGCCTTGGTGCAAACTAAGCAGCTCCAGCAGGCAGCTCTCCATGGAAACGTCTGCACCAATGGGAGGAAAAATGGGGTGAAATGCATTAAATCCAAACATCCGATTATATCTGAATGTTCCTGTTTGGATTTCTGATCAGAATGCTGTAAACCTGTTTTATCACTGACGTCTACCTCAGTGTCAGCTCACTGAAAGCAGAAGCTTTATCGCTCAATGACTGATAACTATCGTCCACACTGCTCACATTATGGGAAATGTTCTCCTAACTGTCAATTTAGTCACTGAAATATACAAAAAATAAACTAAAACGATGTGTTCACCCCAATATCAGGTAGAAATATAAATGTAGAGAAAACAAAAGAGCCTTTAGATGTTCAGGCTGCGTGAGAAAAAAACGTATTTTGCACATTGTTTTGTTTCTGTACATATAAGGTTCTGCAGGGTGGAAGGCAAGTCACATTGATCCAGCATGTTTGCTAAAACATTTTACGTCTCATATGTGGGAAAACAAACAGACTGTAGTGGAAGATCGTAGCTTGTTTTGTTTTTTTCATTCAATGCATGCTGAAATTTCCTCCAGATTTCTAGATAAATAATAAAAAGACGGACAGTTTTTGGAGCAAGATGAGCTGCAGGTGGAAACAACGTCCCAAGAGAACCGGAACATTTAGATGTTTCTGTTTTTTACTCTAAAATATTTAGTTTAATAGCAAATTTTCTTTAAATATGAAAAAAAAATAGAATTACAGCTTTTAATTATAAAGCCACTCCAACAATACCTTAGAGAGAACTTTGAAAATATTGACAGAAAAAGACATTTTTACAAGCATTTAAAAAAAACACTGATACTTGGCAAAAATCTGACTTTTTTAGTTTTACGCAGAGAAACAGACATCAACACTGTTCCATCACACTGCTGTCAACATTCTTAGCTTTGGGTAGAGATCAGCTTTCAGCTTTCAGACCCAAGCAGCCTTATTATCAAGGCTGAGGATGTTACTAGAGTTTCACTAATTTATGTCATTATGCAATCTGCATAGAAGGTACTCTGGTTTTAAAAAACTAAACATTAAATGTACCTCTGTTCAATTATAGACTATTGCATCTCAGGCGGAGATATTTAGGAAAGTTTAACAGAGAATAAAGTTAATGCTCAACATTAAAGGTATACTATGCAACCGGTGTTGATTTTCCAGCGAGGCTCCCAGAGGGCGAAAGTAAAAGTGCACTGTCGTAAATATGCTCAGCTGTTCTCCTGGTTTCTCCATCAAGCCAGGCGCCGGTTGTGAGAGAAGCAGCATGGACAGTAGCCATAAGGCGCCTTAATCCATCACCATGTCTACTGCGTGCGTGACTATTTTGTTACAATTTTTGAGTTTGAAGAAATTTAGCATGTTTTCTCTCATCACATTATTTGTTATGCATGGGCTTCGCTGTTTTCTCGCTGGTTCGGCCATGATAACTGCACAGAGATCGCCACTGTGCTAGCAACGAGCATGCTTTTAACTGGGGGCGCATAAGCGAGTTCTGCGCCATAAAAAGCAAGACCGACTCTCATGAGACTTCTGAGCCTGTGGGTGCGGGCAGAGCTCCTGCAATTGCAAGTCGCGGGTATTTCCCCCACAGATTACCAGGGCGACCGAGAATACCTTTGTTCAACCTGAAATGACTCATTTAATCATCCAAAACGGTTATGGGACCACATTAATTAACTGAAAAATGTTGCATAGTGTGCCTTTAAAGATCAGGCCACTGCTTGAAAGGTCTCTGCAGTGTCTTGAAGAGACGTTTGGAGTTTTGGGGATCCACAAAACCCGTATATACCGTAATTTTCGGACTATAAGCCGCAACTTTTTCCCCATTTTTCAACCTTGAGGCTTCTATAACAATGCGGCTTATCTATGGACTTAAACAGCTAACGGCCACTAGGGTAATTCCTAAATCTATGGATTTTACCATCCACCATGTTGACGTCACATTTGGATCAACACACAAGTACGGTAGCCGCGGAAGCAGACTTCTACCGCGAGTGGTACGAGAAAGAACGACTCATTCTGGAAAACAAACGTACCGATTAATAAATGGGAGCTTCTATTGCTCTAAATTGTAACAGTTAATGTGTGCAAATATGCAAATCGTGTTGAAATGTTAATAAATAGGAGCTTCCCCAAACAGTTGCCTCTTTCCCGACAATCCTCTCTGTGCGCGAACCATATGGTAATTAAACATAAAAAACCTGCGGCTTATAGTCCGGTGCAGCTAATAGTATTCACTGCTAGCATATTGCTGGTGTGGGGTCCATGAGACGTGACGTGGGATTTGGGAATGTAAAACTTAGTGGAATGTATTTGCACTTTGAAACAGTTCAGTTTTGCTATATTTGGAGTTTTGGCCATGTGTGGAGCCATTATGAGCATATGGGCCAAAAGTAACATGGAAGAACGCTGCAAGATGTTTCAGCTTTAGCAAAAGGGTAGAGAAATATCTTTCAAAGGTTTAAAATAACAGAAATAACCCGCCTTTCAAGCAATAAAATGGTAACCGCATCATAACTGCCTTCACATTGAAGACTTTGGTATAATTGTCAGAATGAGAGTGTGGAGAGTCTGTGCAGAATCTCGGTGAGGTTTTAGGCGAAGTGTTATGATCAGCAGGGGTGTGTAGCTGTGTGGTTTAGATTTTTCCTACATTATATATTTTATTTGGATATGTTAATTTAATGAAAGTATCTCTTCTAAATTAATCTAAAATAGAATTGATTAATCTATAAAAAAAAAAAAACAACATTATATAGCAAAGCATTTTAGGTTTGTAAACGTAAAAGATATCTTTCCAAAGTCTGAGAATAGCAAAGATTGAAATCTCATGTGCACAATTTTTCAAAGAACAGCTGCAGAACTGTGCAGAAACATTTACATAACATTTTAAAGTTAATATTTAATTTAGTTTTGTTTTTGCATCATCTTTTTCTGTCCTTGATGCAAGAAAAGCGCCACCTGCAGGTTATCAGCTCATCTTTAAAAAAAATAAAAACAAATTTAATTGCACATTTTGCTTTATTACTTGCTGAAATACGGCCATGAACTTGGAGGTAAATTCAGCTGATGGTAAATTTCTTTAGTGCGATCAGATCCAAGCCTGCTTTACTTAAACCCACATAAATAAAGAGGTTCATCCACTCTGCAGCCTTTGTTCGGCCATAACTGCTTTTTGAGGCATAAAACAGCCGAGGGAGATTTCCGTTTGACTGATGAGCTGTGACTGATGATTAATGCATTCTGCAAACTGTAAGTGCAATAATAATACTAGGTTTCTGCTGTGGGTGCAGCTGTGTGCTAATGATAACAGACAGCAGTAACTACATTCAGACTTCCATCTTAATCCTATATAACTGCTGTTACGTCTTCATGCTACACTTTTCAGCTTCGTGTAATTTTCATCCTGACCAGAAAAAGCAATAGAGGTTCCTGCAATGGGGACTTTTAATTAAAGGAGTGTATGCAAAATAAATTATGTTGTTTTTTAATTTTTCTGGGGATCTTTATTCCATTTCATGTTTATCAAATCTTCTATTGTGATCTATTTTTGTTAAAATAAATCCTTAACTATGAGGAATCTCCGTGGGTTTGAAATGACAGCACAAGTAGAGGCGTCACTTTCTTATTCTCTCAGCGTTTTTGTGTGGCATTGAATTTTTCATCGTAAGGCTGGATTTAAGCTGGTTTTATCTTCGGTCAGCTTCATTCATCCTGTGCTTAGAAGAATGTTAAGTTTGCTTTCAAAACAGATGTTTATAAAATAGTCAAGAAAATTTTCAGTTCTTTCAGCAACTATCAAAAAATTCTGTGTTATTCGGTGAAAATCCTTTAATGTCAAAGGCAGGAAAATAGTAACATTAACTATTTTATTATTTTTTAAATACCCTGAGATTAATTTAGCTCTGAAGATTTGCAATAAACAACCTTTTTCCTTTAGCACAAAAAATATGAGGTATTTTTATGTAGAACTTACGGAACAAAAGGGTCCCGTTTTTTACCATGTTTCTGATCTTTTAAATGAAATTTATTTTAATTCATCTGATCAAGTGTGTTTAAAATACTTTCTCAGCCTGACGAGGAGTAAAAATGCTCTTGCACTTGTTTTATAGAGCTGCAGAGGATTTTGGCCAATACTGCTTTCCATAATTGCGTCATTTAAAAGTTAAAACAAAGATTCAAACTATTTATCCATGTTTTAAAACATGAGGACTTCATTCCATCAGGAAGGATTTTTTGGCAAACTGTAATCGCCATTCAGGATTTTAACTGTTAAATGTTTTGTCACAATGTGACAAGTTGGGATATTTTCTCCACAAATTGAAAGTAAAAACATTTAGATTAAAGTTAAACCTGAAAAAAAAAGAACTATCACTGTTTGATCCAAGACATCTCTTGGTCATGAAATTATTTTTCACTTATTCTGCTTTGATGTTTGTGTTAAAAAGCTTCATAAAAAAGTTAAATGCACAGTTAGAAAACTGGGGGATCTACGGAAGAGGATTAGGGCCACTGAAAAAAAAAAGAAGTTAACTGATTTTTAAATTTTATTTCAGTTTAAAATGGGGGAAAATGTCAGAATTCTGACTTTAATTTTCGGAATTCTGACTTTTTTCTCAGAATTCTGACAGCTAACAAACATGTTAGCATCAAGCCATAGCCATGTCTGCTTTTAGAGACTAGCTCTCTCTTGCTTTAATGACCTTCTGCTCCTTCATTAATGGGGACCCCTCTCTGGCACAGCTAAAAAGTTGCCTAATTCCGTCATTTTCCCACCAATGTGTCACTGGCCACCTCAAACAACTCCCATCTTTGTCAGTGAAGCTGAGAGCTCCGCATCTCTGCCTTCATGGAGCCCATCTACATTAAGATCCAACATTCTGAGATTAAAGTCAGAATTCTGACTTTTTTTTCCATGTTAAACTTAAATTAAATTTAAAAATCAGTTAACTTTTATTTTTTCAGTGGCCCTAATCCTCTTCCGTAGGTATCTTCTATACCAGTTTTAAAAATGTTATTTAAATGAAATGCACCTCTGTATATGCATCCCCTCTGACCTTTATATAAAGCAATATTTAAAAGTAAATGCTTTGCATCAAACCTCAAATAAATAAAAAATAAGCCTGTTAGAAAAACAGGCTTATTTTTTAAAATGCAAGTCAAATCCAGGATGAAACTAAATCAATTTTCCATTTGAGGCATCAGACATTGGTTGTGAAGGATCAGATCTACCAAAGCAGATAGCCTTATTTTTTATGTTATTGTATTTAATTTAGCTTTCCTTCAAAGTGATAACTTTAAGTTTACTGAAAGCAAAGTTTGACAGTTTGGTTTGTGGTTAAATAAAGAGACAAGAAACCAGCAGTGCTCCATCGATATGCAATTATACGTCAAAAGAATTTATCATCCATATTTTTTCGGTTTTATCTGTGCATACAACCTTTATAGTGCCTTAATCAGAATCTGTTGCCATTTTTTTAATTTCATCCTAATAAAACAATGAAAAAATGTGCGTTCCTGTTAGTACTATAGTGATGCAAACCACTGGTTGTACATAGAAATAATGTATCGTTGATAAATGTATTGAATGTAGAGGACTCAGTATTCCTGTGTGTTAGAAAAATAAACCTCAAATAATTCAGAGCTTCACAGAAAAAAAATGGAGTTTAAGGTGAAAACAGGATATCTGCTTCATCTTATGGCGTTTCATTTAGTATATCGTTTAATGTTTTACAGAAAATACATCAACAATAAGACTGAAATGGCCACAAGACCCTTAAAAACTGCCCATATTTTTTACTTTTCTATTGTTTCATAGGGGGAAAAAAGCAACGTTAGACCCATGCAGGCATGAGTGTCACATAAATTGTGGATTTTCATGTATTTAATTCAAGGCTCAATTTGTCTTATATTGATGTTCTCATTCTCTGGTACCAAGTTGCATTAATGCAACAGATGAATAAAAAAAATACACATACAGATTAATATATATTCACGGTATACAAACTGTCTGCAAAACATCCACCTGTTCCCTGTGTGTTCTGCCCTAAATATAAAGATATTTTTGTCAACTTGAGTGTCTGTGTGTTGCTGTATGACAGCTGTAATATTAAAACAAAAGGAGCCTTTTAAATGGCTTCAAACAAACTGTATATGCACAACAGAGTCATTCTGAATCCTATTTGTGACTATGTTCAATGTGGCCTTTACTTTCTCTTTCATGTAATGCAATGTTGTAAATGATTTGTAAATTATGATGTTTATTGAAGTTACCAAGGCTTTGTTTTTAAAAGATATGTTTAATAAATAAAAGAACTCTGCTAATCTGTCAACCCCTAAACTTTTTTAACTAATTTAACAACAAATTTAAGGGATTGTCTTGTTAGAAATCTCAATGTTTTGTGCACCCTTTTTTCTAATACTGTTAATTAGCCATTAATAGTTGAATACACTGCAAAATGATCTAGAAATAAGTAAAAATTTCTTAAATTAAGTGTATTTACCCACTTAATTTGAGTAGGTAAATAAATAAGATAGTTTGCCAATGGAATGCGGTATTTTTTACTCTAAAAATAAGATAATTAGATAACATGAACTTGCAGTCACACAATGTATTGTGGAAAAACTTATTTGAAGTGTGTAAAACTTGCCTTGTTCCATTGAGCAAAATGTCTTTTTATCTCCTCAACTAAAGGAAACAAATGCACTTATTTTAAGAAAATGACTTATGTAGTAGATTTAGGATTTTTTCCAGTGTACTAATGATCAGGAGCTATCTCTATAGTTC
>JAGKQL010000003.1:115989-183796 GCA_018398635.1 Cyprinodon brontotheroides | reverse complement strand
ATCACAGTGAACATCTTAGTTTTAGGTATAAATAATGATCCATTGATGATTCCTTGCTGACTGGACTTTTCCTTTAAAGGAAATAAACCTTTGCTCTTCTGAGATAAATTCAGTTTTGTTATCTGAGCAGAACAGAAATAACCATAATCTTTAGAGAATTACATTAAAAGGCAGATACTGCAGCAGGTTTCTGCTTCTACATTAAACCTCCAGTGTTCAACATGTGTGTTACTCCAAGCTGATCCAGGATCATCAGCTGTTCTGGACGTACCACTTCCCTGCCCGAGTCCCCGAAGGAGAGCTTTGCCTTATTTCTGAAGGCACCGATCAGCCGTCAAACCTGCCAGGACGTTTCTCCTTCATCCTCATCCTCCTGGGCTCCTGCAGAGTTTCCTCTGGCATCGTTATGTCACCCTGACATCTAAAGCGCCGGCATCGATCCGCTCGCTGACACCGAGCCTCATTCAGGTCAACGTTACGGGGATGAAAGTGTCGTTTGGCCATCGATGTGGTCATTTTATGGTTTCTTTATTTACTCCAGCACATGAGGGGGTTAATTTATGTCCTGCTGATAGATCGTAAATTATTTTTAACCCAACAATGTCGGTGGCTCACGAGGTTGGTCATATGATGACAGGATAAGTGGATTTACTGTCTGTGAGGCACCTACAGGTTCAAGGGTGCGAGGGCCTCTGTTCTACTCAGAATTTATAATGAAGCATACTGACCCCGCAGATACATCTGAAATAAAACCTCAGCTCTAATCGTTACTCTTTCCATCCCTCCCCCATCTGCCACATCTCCCTCCTCACCATCTCCTCAATGATGTGACTCTAATTATAGCTCCGTGAAGTCGGGCCCCAGCAGGCCCTCCAAGGGCCACGCGTTTGTCTTGAAGGGCAATGCGTGAGTCGGCTTCGCTACACGTTATAAGGCCTATAAATAGCCCAGAAAGGGCGACTCTTCTCAGGTATTATGTAAGGATCCAGTGTTTTTTATGAATGAGGATGGGAGGTTTTCAGTGCGTTCATGTCTTCATGCAGCTGCTGCTTTATTTACTCACCCACATGTAAAGGGAACTCTGGCATGAGCAAGAGTGCGACCAATAATCAGGCTTTATCTAAAGGTCAAACATCAGGCCAGTGGGGCCACATTTATTTCTCATAAATATCAATTTTCTAATTCTCAAATTTTTCTTTTCTTTGTAAATTAAAAGTGAAACAATTTTTTAAAAGTCTAGATCATCAACTAGACTATAAATATCAGGGGTTGATGTTAAGGATTTTTACCACTTGCCCAAAGTGACTTTCACATTTCATTTGCCCAGAAACTATTTTTACTTGCCCAGTATAAAAGTTTGATAAATTATATTTCATAATATTCTATTTTTGTATATATATATCATGAAATATGTTTTGCCAACAATAAAAAACTACTTTCCCCAGGCTAATCGGGTAACGGTTAAATGATCCAGCCCTTTCATATATGTAATGTTTTATTTAAGAACAGGGTTCGTATAACTTTTCCAAAGTCAAAAAATCGCTAAGCACTTTTCAAGCACTTTTAAGATCCATTTTTAAACTTTTTCCAGCACCTTACACCACCGTGAAATCATACATACCAATCACATAGTCAAAATTTTATTATTTAGTGTTTTTATCGCATTAAAAGAGAAATAGTTACAATTTCAAGCATTTCGTCCCAAATTTTAGGCCCTTTTCAAACCTTGAAAACACAACGTCAAAATGCAAGCATTTTCAAGGATTTCCAGCACCCGTACGAACCCTGTATGAAGCTTAAGCTAGGCATACACTGTGCTATTTTTTTCAATCTCTGCACGCAGATACAGCTGGGAAAAAAAAAAAATCGCACAGTTTAAGCCTGGCTTTAAAGGTGTTGTTCTTGTTTTTTTCCGCCACTAGAGGCGCTAGAGGGAAACGAAAAGCCGAGCTGTTCAAACGGATAACCAAAGGTCTGTAGCTAAGTTTGCTAATGAAATAAACAAAACAAATTGAGCCCACATGAATTATGTACGGTGTAGGACTCCCACTAAATAGTGGAGGATTGTGGATTAATTTACCAAATGAACTTGAAGTAGTTCATTTATAGTTTGCGAACTCAACTGTGTGAACTGAACTCATTGAAGCTCATTCTTTTCAATTATGAACTAGCACAAGATTAACCTGACTCCGCTAGATGGATTTGCTCCGCATATCCATCTGGAAACCTTCCGTTGAAGTAATTTTGGGAAGGAAGCTGAAAATACTGGTTATCTGATTGGCTTATATTTGGTGATAGGCGGGCCAAATAAACCAGTAGATCAACGAAGCATATGGCGTACTAACAGGGCGACGACCAACATAGGCCAATTGATAGATCAAACTCTTGCGCAAACCAGTGGGGAGAAGAGCAAGCATCTTTTCCTCTGAGAAAAGCCTCCAGAGCAGTGTTTTGCTCTTCTTTCAGTGAAAATTAACCTGTAATTCCCCATAAAACTTGCTCGATAGCCACGCTAGCGCTAGTTTCATCGGCTGAAGCCGCCATGTTCTTTAGACTGAACTGTTGCGCTTCTCGTTGCGTCACACCTCAACCCGCCTCAAAGCCAACGCTGATTGGACGTTCGTTTGGTGAACGGCTCCAAATTTTCTTTAACGGAGAGTCTCCAGACTGATCTGCGAGTGAAACCTTGAAAGCTCGCGAGATCAGGATGGTCTCACGAGGCTAGCACAAGACTGGAGAGATTAAGGATCTTACTGACACTTCGACATGGTTGACGTGGTCCTGAAACAACTGGGAAAGCATTCCAAAAAAGTTAAAAACAATCCACTGAACTTTGTTTCCAATTATGAAGACGTTTCGCTTCCCATCCAGGAAGCTTTTTCAATTCATAATGGTTTAACTTTTTTGGAATCTTCACCAGCAAACTGGGAAAGCCTTTCTGCAGTGCAACCGGAATAGTTTCCATGAAGGACCACCGGCTCTCTATCCTGTCTTGTGTCCTGGTTTTCCACACAGGATTATTCCCTTATGAGGCTTGTTTTTCCATGATAGGAGCTTTGGGATTTGTTCTCTTTCCTGCTTTCTATGCTAATCAGGGATCATTTATTCCAATCATTTCCTGGACAATGTTCATCTACTGTCTTAATATTCCCCACCTGTGGTTTTTAACTGTCTCTGTCATAGCCCTAACCCTGGGCTGTTCTAACGTCTCCTGCCAAATCAAAAGCTCTTTATTCTCCTTTAGCATCTTTACCAGGTTAATATTTCACAAACCACCGACTCAATTTTCTCCCATCACCTTCTGGCTTTTTCCCACTCAGCCTCCTGGGGTTTCCCTGATTTGAGCCGAGAGCGAGGGGATGACGGGGTAAGGAGGACGAGATGATGGCAGCGGATAGGAGGGTGACAAAGAGAAAAAAACGGCTTAATGAGTGTGTTCCCCCGGACTCAGTGATTCAGACACGAGGCAGGAGATGACAGGGCTGCCTGTTGCCATGGGGGATGCCTCACTGGTTTGCATGAGGCAGAAGCGCGTCCCCCCCACTGGAAACACTGGACTCTGCTTCCCATGGGATGCTGGTAGTGAAGTCCTAACAATCATGTAATTATCTGTGCATCCCTCTGGAGTATATCAGAGTAATTACACAATGGTGGTCTCAGTAATTGACGGTATCAAAAAACAGTTTTTGAAACCATCAAGTATTTTTAATGGTGGAAGTCAAAGTGATTTGTGGTCAAATCAGAGCAAGCAGCACTTAAAACACTTTTTCTCTTGGTTCCTTTCGAAATGCCAATACATATTGTTATTATAACCAAGGTTATTCTAAATTTATTCCAATAGGATGAACTAAATGATCACAAGTGACACAAATGAACATCAAAGGTGATGATTTAAAAAGAATCTCTGTAAGAAATGACAAAAGCTCAAATATGTTTGTAGTAATATTTGTAATAAAGAGCGATTTAATTCCCAATCAAACCTTTAGCTTTGGTTGTTGAGGTATTTTTATTAAATACTCCAATCTATATATCGGGATGACAACTTTAAAAAAAATAATAATGCAAAATACAAGTCGATAAGACAAGAGCTCTACCCAAGCTCCTCTCCGCTCACACGCCTCGTTTCACGTCTTACTGTTTAATGTAATGATCTCATGTTTTTGAAATAGGGTTTATACAGGAATGAGTAACTCTAATTTAATGCTTTTTAATGCTCTTTTATTGCTTTTAGGAATCATTTTAATGCCTTAAACAAGTACCCATGAATCTCATATATATATCCCGTATACACACATATATATATATATATATATATATATATATATAGCAGCAAACACGAGGAGCCATTTATATCTGATATATCTGACGATATTAAAGCATTTTAAATGTCATGATAATCACATTTAATGAATTTTAATGCCAATTAAGGCCTTCATTTAAAGAATAATAATTTAATGATTTTTAATGAGCGGTGGAAACCCTGTGAAAATCGTAGCATTTTTCTTTCCTAATGAAGGTTTTGTAATCAAGCAAACTGTGGCTCCCCGTTGGATAAAAAGGTGATCAGCAAGATATGGTTGAGTGAAAAAAAAAAAAGGATTTGCTCTCATTCTCAGGAGGGAAAAGCGTCTCAAACCACCCTGACCGTAATCACATTTTCTCTGTGAGTCATGAACTAACTTTTAAAAGCTTGGTTCAAATCCAAAGCTGTAGAATTAATTCTAACAATACCAAGTTGGCAAAATGGCAACAAGTTCTGACTGAACTAAACAGAGGGAAGAAACACGGAAACAGGTAAAGAAACTATTTAATCTGACATAAAACTAAAACTAAAACTAATAATAAACAATTACTAGCTGTAATTGATAAAGACGGGAATTCTACTCTGTACCAGAGCAAATCTGGCAAACACTTGGTGACGTTCGACTCCGGCACAAATCTACCTCTGAATGTTTAAAAGTAAAGGTTTCTGGGCGGCCTTGTTAAAGTTCAAATTGAAATCTGACTGAGGTGGTGTGGAATGATCTTAGGCAGGCTGTCATTGCTTGATAAGCCCCCAAATGGCCTGAAATAATAAAAAAAGTGTTGTAATACGTGATAAACCTGATGATATCATCCCTGCAGTGGAACATGGTGGTGGCAACATCATGATATGGGAACGTCCTTCAGCGGGGACAGAAAAAAATGGTAATACTTAGAGGAAGGACACAGATCTAAAACCATGGAAGAAAACATGGAGGCTGCTCAAACCTGTAGAGCACGATAGTTTAACCTCCCATTAGATCAACGACGAAAGCATATCAATATTTTAGAAAAAACAACATCATTCTACTGCAGGACTTGAAAATGAATCCTCTAAAACTGCCAACATTAGACTAACTGGAGTTGTTTTGTAAAAGGAATGAGCAAAAACCTCTGCTTCAATGTGAGCATTCTTCAGCGACCTTTTCAAATCAGTGCGGCGCAGCGAGGAGAGCGCGTCCTGGACGAGCTCTGACATCAGCTGAATCTGGGATGAGGCAGCCGTGTGACGATGCGAAGTTTCCATTTCCTTTGTTTCAGAGCTGCGAACCAGCAGCTGTAACCAGACACCCGGCCTGTTAAATCCTCTCTTTTGTAGAGCAGCGACCCGATGGGGTCATCTGACAGGAGATGAAACGGTCTGGATGAAGTCATGGAGTGCCTCTGTGCAGCGTGTGAATATGAGTGTTCAACACATTGTCAGTCTCAGGCTCTCCTGGTTCTCCTCTACCACCTTGTCCAGTTTTAACATATTAACATATTTTCCTCCACAGCTGTGGGTGAGCAGGTGCTCTCCAGCTGTTCTAGTCCCTGGAGTTTAGAAACTGTCCTCATCAGCTGTGACCCTGCCTCCATCAGCCTTCATACAATTCAGTGAGCCTTGCTGGGAAACCCAGAAGGACAAAATCAGAGGAATAAACACTAAACTATCACAAAAACTCTGCAAACAGATCAAAATTCATACAAATAATTCATGCAAAGCAATAAATAGCGTTTAAATAGGACATCACTAATTTGGCTTCCCATTTGCTTTACATTCATAGTTGGTGCTAGCTTAAGGCTGCAAGCAGGTTCTGAAATTAACTTTTTGTCTCCAAGTGGACTGGATAATAAAAGTATTTACCGGCCAAGCATATTTTTAACAGCCTGAAAAAAAGATTATAATAATTTGCTGTCATATATTTTTAAAGAACATATATTTCAGTCACGCATTATGTTAAACATGTGCATCTGGATCACCGTGAGAAGAAGGTCGCAATTCTAGCGAAGCAAATGTTACGTCACGTGTTCAGCAAATTCGATTAAATCACTTCTACGCCTGCGAATTAGGAAAAGCGAAACTCACAGGAGTTAAAAAATCTGATCTTTTGTACATTCATGTCACAAAATCCAATATGGGAATATATGTGCCTGCAGAGAAGGAGGAAAATGGAAGATAGGGAAAATGTTGACAATGGATGAATTCGGGAAAGCTCTTAGGTGATTTCCTCCAGAAACTGGCCAGCCAGTCCTTCTCCCGCGGTTTCAGCGCTCTTTCTGCACGGTGGACTTGTCAGATCTATCGCTGTCCTCCTTAAATGCTCCACAGTGGTTAGCTAGCCCTGGCCAGCCGCGGCCTCTGCCCCCTCTGGTGGCATTTCCGCAGCAGGTTTATCTGATTTACCGCTGTGGTTTCTTAGAGGAGGGCACCGCTGGTCGCCTCTTCCTGGTTCTGGTTCTCTCTCTGCTGGTTTTCTCACAGTGATCTCCCACTGCTCCTATCTGAATCCCAGGCTGACCAGGCAAATTTCAAGACGAGCAAAAGCAAAACTGCTGAATTTTTTGCAGGCTTTGAACTCAATGAGAATGCAACATAATAAATTCTGTCTTTCAGTGTTCATAAAGTATAATAGTTCACATTTGGAGAACAGTTTTTGCCATTTTATTGGTTGGTCATATTGAGCGCTTTATATACATTGATGAGAACAAGGGTCTCCTGCTGTTGCCAATGGGGGATCAACCGACTGTCAGACAGTGTCTTTTAATGTCTAGATATTCCGACTCAACATAGAAAATGTAGGGCAACTAATTAGGAACCCCCAATAGTGTGTCGTCTCCCAATAGAAAAGTATTCCCCTCCTCTTGCTCTCCTGTTGTGCTCTTTCCTGGATGTTGCACTCTGAACTCACTTTTCAGGAATGTTGTGGGAGCAGCCGTGCGGCAGGAGCAACGCCAGCTGTCGGACACTGGGAGCGACGAGCGCTGGAAGTCCAATTATAGAGCAGTCACCTTTCATGCTTGGACAAGGACATGCCGGACATTCCCCTCGATCAGTCACACAGCTGACTCAACACATATTTCATTACACTCTGTTGTAGGAAATTAGTAAAACCCTTTCATATCTTCAGATAAATTAAAATCAGCCATTAGAAAGGTTCATTTGATACTTTGGATATTTGAGAGGTGAACTTTAATAAATATCCTTAAAGGTATAGTGGAGGATTTTCGCAGATTTTTGAAAAGACACGCCCTCTCCACTTAAAAAAAACGCACATGCACAACCCTGTTCCCTTCTCCCGAAAGGGGAACGCCTATTAAGCACATTCGAGAGATGACATCATACACACTCCGCTTTGTTTTTAAAAGATATAAATATAAAAATATAACTGCGGATGTCTGGGGGACAGTGATTGGCCTCCATGTTCTGAATGCTGGCGTGCCCAAAAAGAATAAATGATGAACAGTTTAGTTTGTGCCTTCAAGTCGCTAAGCTCATAGGAAGACGTTACTTGGATATAACCTAACGGAATATCTTCCTAATGGCTCCAAATGACACACTAAACTCATCTGGGAGAGTAGAACATGATGGAATAACGGAAAATCAAGGGACCAATGGAAAAAACCCAAAATTCCCTTTAAGGTCAGACGTCCAGTAAAGTGAGTCCAGATGCATCTGATACTTCTGCTGCTTCTGTGTTAAATGACAGAGAGCAGCTTTGCTATATTTGCTGTGATCAGTGGGTAAAAAGTAGGAATAAGACATAATCTAGGCAGTAAATTCATCTAGATTACGATCCTGCCTTAAAATATTATTCTGCTGTCAGAGCAGCGCAGACCCTGACATCCATTGGTAGGTACCAGATCTGCTCAGGTGGTCAGATCTGTTCGGGCACCGCGCTTGCTAGTGATATTCGGCTATCTGATTGGCTGAACGTTGCCACATGACATAAAACATTGTGGTTGCCAAGACAACGATAATAACTTAATGCTGCGTCTGTGTGCCGTCTCTGGAGCATCTGTAATGTTAGTGTGTCTAATAAAGTTTTAACTGATTGGAAAACAAAGCTGAAAAAATCTGTTTATGGTGAACTAAGGCTACGTTCACAACACAGCCTGAAGTCTTTTCATGACAGTCTGAACAACAGATCCGATTTTTTCCAATGCAGCCCAGGCCACTTGGCTATGTGGTCCTGAATCCGATATGAATCTGATCTTTTCAAATGCGACCTGTAATGTCTGAGCGATCCAGGTCGCATTCATCCGACCTAAAGTGCTACTTAGGCTACGCATTACACTGCAGCCTGAAGTGACCCAAATCCGATTTTTGCCCATATGCCACCTGATCTGATCTTTCATGGCAGTCTGGAACAACACAGATCCGATTTTTCCCAATCCGACCCAGGCCACTTGGGGATGTGGTCCTGAATTGGATACGAGATCTTATCTTTTTAAATGCGACCAGTGTGTGAACGGATGAATCCAAACTGGCCGTCATTAATACCCGACAAAGGTCACTCTATCTATTATGCGCGCGCTACGCAGAAGCAGCAAGATCGCGTTGTATGACTGCAGTTCACACAGGAGATCACATACAAGTCGCGATATATTTTGGAAGTATGAACGGCAATGCAAAAAACTCGGATTTAGCAAAAAAAAAATCGGAATTAAGCATCAGAGTCCTGCAGTGTGAACGTAGGCATTAGTAAAAGGAACATATAGGTCACTATTCTGCTTCTCTGCTACAAAGAAGCAGCAAGAAAAACAAACACCATAGCGGACAATGATGTAGGAAAGCAGTATTTTTTTTAACCATCTTGAAAAGATTGAGGTTTTAAGGTTTGGAAAGATCGCTAGTTTCGCGCTCCAGCACTACATCCATGTTTACTTCCGTAAACCACGAAACACGCTGGCTTGTGGCGTCTTTGCGTCCTCTACGCCGCTGCATTCTTGGACACATAAGCTGTATGAATGCAGTTCACACAGGAGATCACACACAAGTCGCATATGTTTGGAAATGTGAACGGCAATGCAAAAAAAAAACAAAAAATTGAATTGAGCATCAAGGCCTGCGGTGTGAACGTAGCTAAAGTAACTGCAAGACCATGATATATAGGGTGAGAGCTGGGTAGCTGTTTTCAGTAGCTACCAGTTAGCTAGCCTCGTGAGACCATCCTGATCTTGCGCGAGCTTTCAAGGTTTCACTCGCCAGATCAGTCTGGAGACTCTCCGTTATAAAGAAAATTTGGAGCCGTTCACCAAACGAACGCCCAATCAGCGCTGGCTTTGAGGCGTGGTTGAGGTGTGACCTTAGCGAGAAGCGCGACAGTTCAGTCTAAAGAACATGGCGGCTTCAGCCGATGAAACCAGCGTTAGCGTGGCTATATCGAGCAAGTTTTATGGGAATTACAGAGTATTTCTTCACTGAAAGAAGAGCAAAACACTGCTCTGGAGGCTTTTCTCAGAGGAAAAGATGTTTTTGCTCTTCTCCCGACTGGTTTCGGCAAGAGTAGCCTGGCTTGTGGTTGTGTTTTCGTCGTCGCTCTGTTAGTGCGCCATATGCTAATACCGTTGATCTGATTGGTTTATTTGGCCGTCTATCACCAACATAGGCCAATCAGCTAACCAGTATTTTTTCGCCTCTTCCCAAAATTACTTCAACGGAAGGTTTCTAGATGGATATGCGGAGCAAAATCCATCTGGCGGAGTCAGGTTAACAGTGAGCTAACTTTGTGATTTTGACTTAGAATTGGACAAATTTTTATTGTCTTTTGTATACACAGAGTGTATATGGAATGAAATTTCAATGCATACAGCTTTTCAACAGTAAAAAAGCAGCTTACAACAGTGAAATAACTATTTCCATTTATAAAGTTCAGCAGTGATCAGAAGAAGAATATGGTGTAATGCAGTAGAAACATTGAGTTCTGTTTAAAACGGATTTAAAAACTTTGCCAAGCTCAGAGTCTGATATAGAGCACTCATGGCATCTTTTGTATTAGCACTGGGTAGCACACATGCAGCAGTGATGCCAACAACAGTGAATTCTCTAGGCAGATTGAAAGGTCCTAACAGTCAAAAGCTCGATGTCCAGAGAGCTAGCGACCAATCTAGCATTTTTACACCAGTTGTTGATGTGGACGGATAACCCCCCCCCCTCCTCTGGTCTTACCGCTGAGTTCAAAGTTCCTATCAGCGCGGTACAGTGTTAGCCCGTCCATGCTAATGGTATTATCTGGTATATAGTTGAGCCATGACTCGGTCAGTATGATGGCGCAGCAGTTACTAATCTCCCTTTTTGAAGAGATTTTTAGTTGAAGATGTTCCGTTTTGCTGTCCAGTGAGCAGACATTGGAGAGATGGATTGAAGTGAGCGGTGGTCTGTGGGGAATTCTTCTTCGCTTCGCTGTTAGCCTGCCTCTGCAGCCAAGCTTACACAGCCTTTCACACCGTTTCCGCTTGCTCTTTCTCCGGTGTGTCCTGCTCTATGGGTCCGCTGCTCTGTGCGCGTCTGCTTGAAGCACTCCAAAGCTTTTTACATGTGAGAGTGGCTGTATCTATGAGTCCAGGAAACGCACTTGATGACCGTAGCTCCAGCAGGCGTTGGCGGTCATAGATACATAGTTTGTTGCATTCTAGCTGGCATATTTTGTGCAATTGTCAAGAGCTGTTGCATATCTGCTGCCTTTAGTTCCCCCCATGTTTCTCTTAGTCATATCAAGCTACACAACTTTTAACTTTGTGTCGAAAATAACAGTTTGTTTTCTACAAATATAATGGCTGTTTTCTTTGTTTAAAATCTCCATGAAAGTCAAGATGTAACATTTGTCCTTTCCTGCTTTCAGATTTTTATAAAATACTGAGACTTTTTGTATCACTTTATTAAATGGCAGATCTCAGACTGTCCTAGAACGCAGTACTTTCCCTCAAGACTGAGAATGATTGTTTTCCACTTTCAGCTACTTTAAATAGCAAATGAATCATAACATATTGGCAAATATGGATCTGGCGGTGCGCTGCCAATGGAATTCCCAGCAGCAGTTACCTCAGGCCAGGTCACCTCTTAAGGGTTTTCCACCACTGTTCTTGGTGGCTGAAATTAGATGTAGTGCTTTTCAGGTATGTGGTACAGTCCAAACTGCAGGCTCCATTATAATAAAAGCAAATATATTCTGCCGCGAGGTTTCGACATTTTAATTTAGGCGTTAATAAACATTTTCAGAGGAGTGATCATAGCGCTCTGCATCAGCAGTGCTGTGTCTGACTCCCCCTGCCAGCTCCCAGATCAGCTTCTCTGATTGGTTGATGTGGCGCAAGTCGAGCAGCAAAAAATACATTTTCCATCTACAGCATCTGCTGCAAGTGAAATTTTGAACATTTGAGCTAATGTTCCGAGGGAAGTTAGTGTACCAAATTTATACATCCCAAAAACAGGGTGTACAATTTGTCATTTTTTAGTAAAGTGCGTGCAATGTAGGCCCGTATGCATTTCTAGGTAAATGCCTGTTCTTAAACTGTTTCCTATTTCAAATCTTCCCTCAGATACGAATACATTTTACGAATGCTGGAGACTAACATAGGAGACTTGTGCAATCAGTCAGCTGTTATCCAGACCTACTTTCTCACTGAATAATTACATTGTTGTTAGCTGGAAGCAATGGTCCATTTTATTAGGCTACATTATTAAATATTGTGCAATCAGAAATAAAAGTTTTATTTGCAGACGACGGAACTATCGGTCACTTCTCCTGCAGCTGGCATATCTGTATCCAGGGGACACATTTTTTTATTTGTTCCCATTGCGTCAAAAGAAACAATAGGGAGAGATCAAGCTAATATTGAAATAACATCTGGAACAGAAAATGGATAAAAGTATTTTTTCATTATCCCGCTTTTATCTCCTCTTTCATCTTTTCTCCTTTTTTTCCTGTTTTTCCTCTTTTGTTCTACTTACATTGCAGTGTCAATATAATCTATAAAACTCCCTGTACAAGTATAATAAAGCAATTTATATGCATGAAACAAGCAGAACACTATGGCGATAGCAGTACTGCTCCACTTGTGAAAGCAAAATCTGTTGGGCTCTTTATTGGCATTAGGGTTGTCGCAAAAGTATCGATACTCAATAGTATGTATCGGTACTGAAGCGTTGTATCGGATACAATACTCGTTTTTAAAAGTATCGATAAAGTCCTACCACCAGTGGCACCTAAAACAGTGATTCTCTTAGTGCAGAATAGAGGACAATGCACTTTCTGAACACTGTGTGATTGAATTAATTCACGCGCACTTTTCGGTTTCAGACTTTTCTGTACACAGGTGCAGCTGCTGAGAATTATTTTGTTTCTTAACGGTTTAGCTACGTGGTACATTAAAATGTCATTAAGCATATGTGTGAAAGCATACAGCCAAGGAAGGGCTGCACTTCATTTTAATTTTATAAGTTTTTATCAAGCTTGCTTAATATTGTGCACAACAAACAACCTCAAAATATTGCTCTTATTGTTTATTGTATTTATTTATTGTATTTTATTTATTAATGAAAATATTTCATAATAGAATTTTTGGAGTCTTTGTTTTTTATCCTTGTAGAGATCGAAAATGGTATCTTCACGAGTATCAGAATATTTTCTAGCACCTTAGTATACGATTATCGAGTTGAAAAGTTTAGTATCGGCGACAACCCTAATAGGCATCAAGACGTAATTATTCTTGCTTGTGCCACATTGCCAGACAGGATGCTGTAAAAAAATAAATAAATAAAAAATAAAACAAGGATAAAGATTTCAGAAGAGTTCACCAACATGTTGCTGCTTGAGAATCTCCTAACAATAAGACATGCATTCAGTTCACTTCCTGGCTTTAGTATTACAGATTTGGTTTAAATTATATGGTTATCAAACCAAAAAGTTTGTTTCTGAAAATTATTTGTAATAATTATAAGAAAAAAAGTGGAAAAACATAAAAAAAAAAAAACATTTTGTTTCAATTCACAATCATTAAAAACATTTTTTTTATATATTTATATCATACTTAATGAGGACTTTTGGGTTTGTCTGAATGAGTTTTGCCATTAATATTTTTATGGTAGTTCGTTGTAAGAGAGATAAATAAAAGGAGACTTTGCAGAATGTTGTGTTATGTTGGTTAATGTAGAACTCATTAAGCATTAACCTCGTATATTTCACATCTAACCTCCAACCAATAGTTGTTGACGGTCTTGCTTTTGCTAAACCTTTTTTGACACCATTTTTTATTATTTTCATATTTCATTACTTAAACTTAGACACATTTATTTGTCATTTTTTTTACACAAGTGTAAAACAAAAAGAAATTTGGTTTGGAACAGCTCTCTGGACAATTTCGTCTTTTTTAAAGTGCATCCTTGTAAAGAATAGTAAAAAATATATATAAAAACAGTAAATTAAACATATGACTGTAAATTTACAGTTCTAACATTTTCATTTTTTTATATTATATTATTAATATAATGATTTTATTATATTCTTACTTCAGAAAAATTTCGACCACATCATTTACAGCTCTTATGATTTATTTACCACTGCTTGGCTTTTAATGGTCCTTTAATTCTGCTGCTCAGCTCACGGTTAGCAGAGCCTCGATCCCCATTTTATGCCATTTAATGAGAATAAACACCGTCTGACTGGTGCTCCACGTCCTAAACCATTTTTACTGAAGTTAAGAAATCCCACAGTTGGATAAAATTGCAGCAAAATAAAGAGAAACACGTGAAATTATTTCTCCCTTTTGGATCAGTTCTTCATTATTCATGAAATGATACTGATTTCTGATTAAACATATCCATCAAATGGCAACTCTAAATCATTTATTAGTTTATTTTAAATAGGATAAAGCTGGCAGCAGGCTGACATATGTACCATCAGCTGTTAAAGTGAGATGTTACAACATACTATACTATAAAATGTGTTTAAATGATCTTATTTTACCAATAAAAATAGATTTTTTTTAAATCAGATTTAAAATATAAGACCTTTAAATAGCTGAGGCATGTTTGATAAGGTCAGGATACCTGGGATCAGATTTAGTGGACAGCGAGTTGACAGGTATCTGAAGCTCTTCCACCTAAAAAAATTATGTTTTTTTTACATTCCCATTAAGGGAATGAATATTTTAGTTCTAAATCTAAAGCATTTCTATGTGTTATTTTTCTGTCTGTCAAAAGAAGCAACTATGGAAAAAAATAAATCAGGCCTGGGCAGAAAGCCAGTATATTCCCTAGATTATTTCAATATAAAAATTAGAAATAAAAATGGATACTGTTTATCTCTGTTACATCATTTAATTTTTAGAACACATTGTTTTGTTGTTTTTAGATCTGCTTCTGTGCAGACCTGCAGAGTCTGTTCTGAAAGACTCATGGGTTAGCAATGATTCACAGTTGACAGTTAATTTTCCATGTCAGATCTGGACAGTCTGAGGAAAACCACGTAGTGCAGAGAAGCGCTCCGTTTTCCTCACCGGGCTCCCGGCAGGAGAAGTTTCCCCGACAGGAGTCGTGCGGCTGTTTCAGCTGACATGCGGCCGCTACTGTAGCTCTCTCTCTGCTGTACAGTGTGTCTGCATTGCGTCGAATCCTCCCCCCCTCCTCTCCCTGTTTTCTCTCGCTCTCTCCGTCCCTGATTCACTCACTCCTCTTCCCTCTCCTCATGAAATTCTGCAATATGCTTCCAAATTAACGGACACGTATCTGGTCTTCGCAGCGGGATCCTCTACCTCCTTTTCCCTCCTCTCCTCCTCTGATTTTTCCAAACGTTTTTTTTTTCTTCATGCAGCAAAGTCCAGTCGTTCCCATCAGAATGTGAGCTTCAAGCGTATTATTCCTCCTCTCCCTTCTCCTCCTCCTCCTCCTCCTCCTCATTTTCCAGTATGATTTTAAGAAATAGTCAGTCTGGATTTCTGCTGCTGCATTCACAGCCGTCAGAAACCACCTCCTCTTCCTCCTCCTCCTTCTCCTGCAGGCTGCACCGACTGACGCTGAAAACTAACACCAAGAGGATACGGATGTTGACCAAGACAACATAGTCTATTAATATTTCAGCGACACTGTAAAGAGATATCTGCTGGTATTAAAGCCAAAGTTGAGGTGGGCGGCTGGTGAGGACGATCAGTTCCATCTGCAAACTCAGGTACGTCTCACTCCTGATGTCCGTCACTCAGAGGAGATTTAATTGCTGTGTTGTGTGGATGTGTAAAGGCTAGTTTGAGTGGGAAGCTGATGGAGGAGTGAGAACTGTGGGTGCAGAGAGGCAGTGAAGCAGGGCTGCAAACTTCAATGCTGATGTATGCGGTAAAATGAAGCTGTTGCGGCACACGTTTCTGGAGGTGCCGTTGCATTCTGGGGGGAAGCTCATGTTGAGAAATGTCTCTGAGTGAGTTTTTGTCTTTACTGAGGACACTGGGCTTGATTTCTTTCTCTGTTCCAGGTGTCAGACGAGGCACTGCTGAGGGAACGTTCAGTTCAGATCTGATGATGGCAATGGTGAGGATGATGATGGTGATAGGGAGGGAGGCTCTGCGCATCTCCTGGCATCTGTAGGAGCGTCTCCACTCCAACCTGCCCCCACCACCTACACACCGCTTCCCCTTCCTGCCCATCACCCGACAGGAAGGATGACTGTGGTGTCCACAGAAAACATGGACGATACCTCCACCCTGCCGGGTCACCCACAGGACCCCTACCCGCTCGACGACGACCACAATGACCATGACTGTTGTGAGCGGGTGGTTATTAACATCTCTGGGCTGCGTTTTGAGACCCAGCTGAAGACCCTTGCCCAGTTCCCAGAAACACTGCTAGGGAACCCCAAGAAAAGAATGCGCTACTTTGACCCCTTAAGAAACGAGTATTTCTTTGACCGGAACCGTCCCAGCTTTGACGCCATCTTGTATTATTACCAGTCCGGAGGACGACTGAGGAGGCCAGTCAACGTCCCTCTGGACATGTTCTCAGAGGAGATAAAGTTTTACGAACTCGGTGCAGAAGCTATGGAGAAATTTAGGGAGGATGAGGGATTTATCCGGGAAGAAGAGCGGCCTTTGCCAGAAAAGGAGTTCCAGCGGCAGATTTGGCTCCTCTTTGAGCATCCGGAGAGCTCTGGGCCAGCCAGGGGGATTGCCATCGTCTCAGTTATGGTAATTCTTATTTCAATTGTCATATTTTGCTTGGAGACTTTACCGGAGCTAAAGGAGGACCCTAATGACCGCATTCACCAGGTGGGCAACACCACCATGTATTACAAGGCAAACGTTCTAACAGACCCTTTCTTTGTGGTGGAGACGCTCTGCATCATCTGGTTTTCCTTTGAACTAATAGTCCGTTTCTTTGCTTGCCCCAGCAAAGCAGCATTCTTTAAGAACATGATGAACACTATTGATATTGTGGCTATAATCCCATACTTTATCACTCTTGGCACAGAGCTAGCTGATGACCAAGAGAACAAGGAGGGTAGGGGAGGAGGGGAACAGGCCACTTCTCTAGCCATTCTCAGGGTGATTCGTCTTGTGAGGGTATTCCGGATATTCAAACTCTCCCGACACTCCAAAGGGCTCCAGATTCTGGGGCAAACTCTCAAAGCAAGCATGAGGGAGCTGGGGTTGCTCATTTTCTTCCTCTTCATTGGTGTGATTTTATTTTCCAGTGCAGTTTACTTTGCTGAAGCTGAGGAAAAGGAGTCGTTCTTCACCAGCATCCCAGATGCTTTTTGGTGGGCTGTGGTGTCGATGACTACCGTTGGCTATGGGGACATGTACCCTGTGACCATTGGAGGGAAAATTGTTGGATCTCTTTGCGCCATTGCTGGTGTGTTGACCATTGCACTGCCTGTGCCAGTCATTGTGTCCAACTTCAACTACTTCTACCACCGGGAGACGGAAGGGGAGGAGCAAGCACAGCTGCTCAACATCAGCAACCAGAACTTGGCATCAGAAACCAACTCAAGCCGCCGCACTTCCTCTGTTGTCAGCAAGTCGGAATACATGGAGATAGATGAGGACTTGAACAACAGCATTGATAACTTTAGGGAAGCAAACCTTAGGACTGCCAACTGCACTGCCCCCAGCCAGAACTGTGTTAACAGGGGGAAGCTGCTCACCGACGTGTGAGACAGTACCTGACACACTGCTGTACATATTGTAGAAATCTCTGGATGCTTTAACTATAGGTGCATTTTAATCTTTTTTTAAACATTATTCTTTTAAAATAGACTTTAATACATTCATGATGAGGCAAAACTGAGCAGATCTTGGCAAAAAACTTGTGTTTTAAATTTGTATTCATTCCAAAAATATACCATGGCCTTCACAGGCAATTTTGCATATCAAATTCAATTATGTGTGACCAGGGACAGGATTCAGATGTAAGACACCATCCCGGACAAGTCCCCAATAATTTTACCTGGGTCCTAGGGTTAAAAAACTATATATATATATATATATATATACTTTAGCAAATTAATTGTCAGATTTAATCTTAAAAAAAGGGGTTACTCCATCAATTTAAAATGTTTGATTTGTTTGGCTCAAGGGCAGCTTTTAGGTACATAAGATTACTGCTAGGTACACCAGACAGTACCCAATTAATAAAACTAATTTAGATACATAAATACATACTTCTTTTTGTAAGCCTTTAAACTGTGTGACATTATTTGTTTAAAAAAAAGGCGTTAGACAACACATTTCAAAAGTGGCGCTCAAGTATCCTCTTCCAGAGGTGTGCTTTCTCTCAATTTTATTCACACAAAACAAACCCCCAAAAAAGTCATGACCTGGCTTCTATGCTGCCAATTTATTCCTTATGCCCTTTTCTATCTGTGGGCATTGTACCAGGTACTGACATTCTATTTTGTATTCTACAGAAGCCCCCCCAAGTTTAATTTTATAGCTAGGCCTTTTCATATAATAGCTGTGGGGGGGGGGTTTGTTTTTTTTTTTAACTGTATTGGTTGTTTTACTTGATCTATACTAACTGATTAAATTTAAAAGATTAGATTTCACATTTTGGAAAAGACTCAATATAACTAATATGATCACTGTCTTAATATTCTTCCATTTAATTTTTAATTATGCTTAAAAAGTTAGTGGGGTGTCAACTGCCAATTTCAGATATCCAACTTTCTTCCTTTTAGATCATTTAGATCATCTTACATGTGACAGGTCCTATTCTTTATCTTAATCAAGCCTTTAGTTACTAAACAACCAGATTTTTCAGGACAGTCATGAATTGACAGATTTAATAAGAAATGTATTAGTCTATATTAATATGTTAGTCCAACATATTATTTATTTTTATCTCCAAAATCAATTGAGACTCAGACAAGAGCACTGAAAGTAAAATGATTATGAATTTTAATCCTGGACAAGACCCCAAATAACACAAATATTCCTAATACAACCTAACTACTCTATTTACAAGTCTAAACTGTAACTTATTTTCATTGAAACAAACAGATGTATCTTATAATTAAAGGGATTGCACTGCAATTGTTTTTGTCTCAAGGCTTGTTTCAGGTGTAGGTCCTATTTTTGTATGCCAAGCTGCCATTTTACAACCTAGTTCCAAAATTTTACGATATTCATATGAATATACATTCTACAAAATCATCCCATGAATGGTAAGAGATATATATATATAACATCAAACTTAATGGGTTACTTAATATATTTGATCCTGAAATAAGCTTTAGGAGCAAAGTGGTTCCTTGTTTTGTACTCCAGACCCAAACTAATGAAGATTTGGTAAAAATGTAAAAAATATGTTACTTATCATTTTATATCAAAACTTTATTGCCTCGCATGTGCCTACACTATCAGTTTAAGACAAATTTAGCTAAGTGGTGAGGTGAAGAGGCATGTTTAGGGTAAAAGAGGTCTTGTTTTTATCATCAGACAAACCTCAGCAACTATCAAACCGATAGTGAGGAAAGAAATTGTGTCATTGTAATATGAATTCTTAAAATTTAGAAAATGTAAAACAAAAAGGTATGGATAAAAATGAATAAACCCCCTACCACTTAGCAGAAATAACATCAACTCCACACTGCCAATACAAAGCCATACTGTTCTCTGCCATCATTTAAAAACATGTATTCATATGAAACAAAAATGAAATTAGAAATATGTGCATGTTTTTAAAATATATGAGAATGATCAAGTAGCTCTCTGGGACGTGTAGTTTTCTTGTAACTTGACTGCAAAATTCGTATCTCAGTCTTTGTGAACTCAGTGTTAAAGAATCAATCAATTTTTATCTCTAATTACTGAAATACTAAATTGATGGAGTTCCTCTTAAATAACGTGCAAAGATCTGCTGTAACTTAAGTTTCAGTTTAAAGCTATTTACTGCAACATTTCACTGCCATCTTTTTTAAAGAAGATACATGTCAATTTGTAATATTTTAACTGCTCCAGCTCTTAATGGCTGAAAAACACAAATACAACATTTGTGGGGAAAAAATTAAAGCACTTTATATTGACTAAAAAAGACACATTGAAACATTTAGGAAAGTAATATTTAAATATTAATGATAAGAAGTGTTTTATCTCTCTTATTCTATGTATTAAGTCTAAAAGTTAAGGACTGAATGGGAGGAAAAGATAATAAAACTGGGCGATTCATTTTTGATGAAGGGGACAGCTGCCTGGTTTCGAGTAACAGACTCAAGTTTGTGGATGAAAGCCCATCTAAGATTCAAGAGAACATCTTCTTCCTTGAACAACCACAGTATGGATGGATTACAGTCGTAGACGTGTGCACTTCCTACAGCACATCCAGGAAAATCGTGAAAAACTTTACATGGCGAATTTTTCAGGCACTTTAAGAGAAGCAAACAGGGAAGCTTGTGGAGCCTTATGGAGGAACGATCTGCATCAATGCTGCTGCAGGTCAGCTGAAGGTTCCCTGTTTGATGCCATGCAACGCTCCTTTATATAAACGCATGTGGAGACTCTTCTCTTTTATATCAGCATGCACACAAAGTTACCTCATTTTCTTTTTTCTTTTTGTTGTCGTCTTCTTCAGCTCTCATCCTCTTCTCCTGGATTATGGTTTGTTTCACCAGAAGTGCTCTGGCAGTTTATCGTCAAAGTTGTTTCGGAGCATTTCAGTCTTGAATGTTTAAGGAGAACAGCAACATTTCTTATTTCGGAGATCACGGCATGTCAAAATAGTTCAGCATTATGGCCTAAACAGCTATGAAATAGCTACGTATACTCAATGCATGACGTCTATTAAAATTGCTTGCAGTTTTTGATGGAGCACGGGGGAAACAGAGGAGAGATGACGTTAAGTATTTCCGTGGAAAAATGCATGACGGAGGAAACTGTTAGAAGGAACTGATGTACTTAAAACAGAAGAAATCTTTAAAAAGAATTACTCTGAAATATTTTCCTCCTTTCTGTATTTCCAATAACTTTGAAGACCAGTGCATGGGAAGGCTGATTTTTCTTTAAGTAGAAGAAAAGGTATATAAAAATGAACAATGTTCGTAAAGTATATATCTAAAAATTTGTTTTCAGTGCCTTGAAGCCCGTCTCGTTATAGAATTGACTGAAGTGCCTCCTGTTTTAAGAGCTTACGTCGTGCAGCTTAACGTCTCCTGTTATTAATATGCACTGATCCCATATATCTGCCACTGAAGGGACAGTTTGCTCCATATTTTCAGGCCAAAAAAAAAACCATTTTCTATCTTGTCGATGACACAAGGCTGCAGCAATTAATCATCCTCGTTAGCAGAAAAAATCACCAATTTATTTGGTCAAATAAAGCTGAAACCTACGGAGCTCCTAAAGGGACATGGAGGGAAAAAATAAACTTTTACAAGATCCTGCAATACTTTTGCAAGAGTCCCGAAATAGTTTTGCAGGATTTCGCAATTCTTTTGCGAGATCCCGCAATAGTTTTGCAGGATTTCGCAATACTTTTGCGAGATCCCGCAATAGTTTTGCAATAGTCCGCAATAGTTTTGCAGGATTTCACAATACTTTTGCGAAATCCTGCAAAACTATTGCGGGATCTCGCAAAAATATTGCGGGATCTCATAAAAGTATTGCAGATCTCACAGTAAAAGTATTCGCGGGATCTCGCGAAAAAATGAAAATCCTGCAAAACTATTGCAGGATATCGCAAAAAAGTATTGCGGGATCTCGCAAAAGTATTGCAGGATCTCGCAAAAGTATTGCGGGATCTCGCCAAAACTATTAGCGAGGATCTCGCGCGCAAAAGTATTGCGAGGCCCACCACCAAAACTATTGCGGGATCTCCGCAAAAGTATTATGCGGGATCTGCATAAAAGTTCTTTTTCCCCTCAATCTCCCTTTAGGGGCTCCGCATAAACCAGTTTTAAATAGGATGTTAAAGGAAAACTATTTGTTCTCACGTTTATCAGACTAAACTTTACATGTTTTAGGTCAGTGAGGATCACCAACATTATTTATACCTGCTAAATATAAGTGGGAGAAAAACTTTAGTTTGAAGCTTCGGGGAAAAGCCCAAACAGCCAAAGAGGCACAACTTTTAACATATTTGTTTACTGACATGGACTGAAAGGCCACTCAGAGGGGAAGAAGCCGTTAATTTAGAAACAACAAAATTCTGTTTTAATGGAAACAACCACTGAGCGCCCCACCCCAGCTCTGAAGTACGGTAGTGGCAGAATCAGAGTGTGGAACTATTTTCTTCAAAAAAAAAGATGACATGATGACAAACAAATAATAGTTAAAGCAAAACTCAGGACATCAGCTAAGAAGGTCTGGACACACCTGTCTTCCAAATGACCCTTAGCATAGCGGTTCAGCTAACAAGCAGCTTAAGAAAAGAAGTCAGTGGTTTAAAAAGGTCATCACAAAGACCCGAACTCCATTCAACAATGTGGGTCCATAAACCCGACCCAGTTCCAACAGTTTGGTCTGGAGATCTGAACCAGAAGGAAAGCATTTTTAAAGGAATTGATATTAACCTAAAAATTAAAAAAGGTAAACAAATACGTCGCATTCAGCAAATTCAGTCTGCTTGGAGAGTTAAAGGCGGTAATGCATGTGTTTGTAGAATGTAATTAAAACATCTGGGCTTAGCTGTATGTGCAGGCCTTCGAAATGAGAACCCACAACACAATAGGAGTCGTTATCATAGAACGCCAAAGGCATTGGTTGAATCCGCTGCTCGCAGGGGATGGAGGTTTAGGGGGGGGTCACAGTAACAACATATTTAATTAGCCAACTCATTAAGCGCCTGTGCCGCGGTCTTTGTGCTGTCCTTGAGCCTGAATCAAAGTAACGCACAAATTTCCCCCCCGGATGAACTGCTGGAGACGATTTATCTGCTGATTTATTGGTTACTGAGGCAAGTGACCCATTTTCAGATAAATCAGGAGGATCAGATCCAATCGGGGGAAGAAAATACCAGAATTACACTTCAAAACAAGTGGGCTATTTAAACTGATAAGGTGTTAACATTAGGTAGACTTTACTGCATTATGTTTATATAAATGTAATGTTAGGAAGGTTGACTTGATGCTTCATAAAATAGAGCAAATACAATGAAAACGACTTAATAAGAACACAAACGCTGCCACTTTTCAGCAGGGCCAAAAATAGACTCTTTGCAGACTAAAACCAGAGAGAAATGAAAGTGAATCTGTTTTATTTTGGCTATCCGTCCCTCATCAGGCCGCGTCGTTTGCTCGCTCTGATGTTTTCAGTGGAGAGGAAGAAGCAGGGAGAGGATCCTGCTTCGTGTGCCTTGGAGCTGTGGGACGTTTCAGTTCAGGGAGGGCTGATGGATCTGCAGAGGCACTCAGTGTTTCCTCTGCAGAGCAGCATTAGTCATTCTGCATGCCAGTAAAATGGCGATGCTGCTGCTGCTGCTGTTTGAAGAAGGGGGAGCAGAGATGATGGAGCGACGGGTTTTTCTGCAGGATGGAAACAAGACGATTGATCCGACAACTATAAATGAGCCCACGTTATGTTCCAGAGGTTCTCAAACCTAAACTTAGAGGACAGAATCAGGACGTCTGCAGGAGCGCCACCTGCTGTTTAGATAAACAGATGCTTCAGCAGATGTCTGTCTCTTTGCTGACATTGAGGGCATTTCTAATGATCTTGCAGAACCAGGAAAATGTTTTTAAATAACCTGTTCCACATCTCATAATAATCAGTTCAGTGCATGTTATGAGATGTTATGGGATTATTATAAAATGATTGTTTAATAGAAACCTGGAACGTTTGTGGCAGGCATTCGTTTTCAGCTTTGTGAAACCAACTTTTACTGAACTTTAAAGCTGCTAGACCTTCAGGTTAGCGCTGCAGCATTACCGATCCAATCTTTGAAAAATCCTTTTCTGGCAAAATGGTCCAACTTACTGTCAGTAAACTTTAATTCTGTTCCAGCACATTTTTTTTTACCGGATTTAAATATTTCTACTGCAGCTCATTTGTTAAGGATGGTTGTGCTGGTGAAAGGTGAGCCTCCACCCAGGGGCGGATTTTGGAAATTTGGGGCCCTAGGCAAAGACAGGCAGGGGCCCCTCTGAATGGAGAAGCCAACACATCAAACAGCCTCATTCTCCAGATGTAGAAATGTTAATAGAATAGACATCCACATTATCTGTTCTAGGTTGTGTCCCTCTCTTCTTGTCCCTTTTCTTCTTGTTTTCCTCTCTCTATGTTTTGTACTCAGCTGACTTTTCATGCTGTCTCTAAAATAGAATGAAAGATTTTTTCCAAGCACTAAGCTCACTTAGCTGATTGCTCCTTCCTGTGTTTTCCAAAAAGGCCAAAGTAAATAACCCAGTCCTTCTTTTCACTGTAGACAAGCCATGATCTGCTTATCTGTTCTCCATTTTTCATTTGGATGAAATAATAGCTGCATGAATCATGACAGCAGACAAGATAGAGGAGAGCAGGAGGCGGGGTTACCAATCTACTCGCTCTGGAGAGCAGAGTTCGCTGCTTTTAGATGTTGTCTCCAAAGTCTCCAGTAGCAGAAAAAAGTCTCTAGATTTGGCGCTAGGAGCTTTTTAGAAATCAAAGTGCTAGAGGGGTCTGAAAAGTGGCTAAATATAGCGACTAAAGCGCTAAGTTGGCAACACTGCTCTTTGCATGGTTTGTTTTCAAATGGTTTGCTGCTGTCTGTTTGGACCTTTCTGAACATGTGCAGCAAATGGACTGATCCAATATGGTGGACACTGAAGGGGGGGCTGAGACACACTTAATATTATCAGCGTTCTGATGGCATTTTAGCCAAAGGATTTAGATCAAAAACATCATTAATATGAACAAATAAGGAATAGTTGGATTAACAAGAGTTTTCCGGGGCCCCCAGGAACTTGGGGCCCTAGGCAACTACCTAGTATTGCCTAATGGTAAATCCCCCTGCCTCCACCCCAGTCTCCGAACTTGTGCAGCCTAACATCATCCTCCAGTATAACCTTTAGTTTAACTGTATTTCTGCTAGAGGAAGGCTTCCTCACAGCATGATGCTGCCATCACCATCGTTAAACATGGAGTTCTAATGTTTTCTCATCAGTTCAGGGCTGCAGACCTCCATGTCTGCAGTTGGTCCATTCGCTCTCCATGTTCAGATGATGGATTGAACAGATCTAGGTTAGATTTTCAAAGCTTAGGCTACCGTTTTATGACCTAATCCTTCTTTAGGCTTCTGCAGATCTTCTCCTGACATGTCTGCTGTGTTACTCACGTCTTTATGATGCTGGTCTTTCTTTAATGTGAAAGCAGCTGAATACAAATGTTTGCCACATTCTTCTGCTTCTTGTCTGCAAAATCAGTTAAAATCATCAATTTGAGTCAATTTTTTAAAGTTTATAACAAACGACTTATTAGAGTTCAAAGCAGAAATTTAAACAGTGTCTGGCGCTAAAAACACAAGCAACAAAAGTCCAGAAAGAAATCTGCTGTAGTAAATCTAGAATAACTTCAATCCAACATGGTATATTTTTATGTGCACAAGTAGAAACTATAGGATTAGAAATTAAAACCTCTGTTGCTTCACAGACCTTTTAACTCTTGGCATCAGCTGATCATCACAAAGAGTTTCAAAATGATGACAAGCTGCAGGTAGAAATGTGCCCCTTAAACATCTGCACCCCTCCGATGTTTTAGATTATCACTAATTACTGCCCTCTGGTGGCCATTCCAGGCATTTCAGCTTCTTGTAAATCAAGTAACACCATCATCACTGGACTGAACCAAATTCAAATTAAACATAAATGCTTACATCTTTGTTAATTATAAACTAACATAAACTAAATTAAAAGTATTTTAACAATTAAATTAGTTACACATTTTAGCACCTGTTATTACTGATCATTTGTCCCAAATGTAGTGATGCTGAACAATTATAAGATTACATAAATATTGAAATTTAATGCTACAGCTTTACTGCACAAAATGAGGGTAAAAGCTACACAGAGAGTTCACAGGGGGTCAGGCACAAAAAGTTCACTTCCAGTCACTGGCTTAATGGGAAAGTTTAGTGGAAGGAAAATATGTGGGAAAAAGGTTCATGAACTTGAACGCTCCGAGGTTTCACCCCATAGAGTGAAATTTCTACATTAACATATTTCTATTCCCAATGTTTTACTGTAAAACATAATTTTAATTAACTTCATTTTGCATTTTCATAATTTAAAAAGCAGTCGTCAAGCAAAAAAGAAACAGTTCCTTAAAGAAGACTTTAAACTAAAACTTTTCCACTTGAGGAGTTTTGGATAGAACAGATTGACAATTAAATGCAAAATGTTTATACGTTGTTTTTTTCACCATTCCTGCTCTAAGTGGGTCGCTCTGTTAGCTGAAGGCATGTTTTAGCTTCTCTACAGTTTAGGTCCTAATCAGAAAACATCTGGACGAGGTGATCTTTACCAACGTACTCTGCAGCAGCTGCGTGTCATCGACAGGCTTCCCTCACCGACGGTTTAGAAATCCCTTTAATCAGTCCGGAAAGTCGCCACACAAAATCTACAACGGTGCTACGAGTTAAACATGCCCAATGGTCAAGAGAACCAAATTTAAACATTTTGTTTGTTTCCCCTTTTTAAAGATTTAATCAAATGATTATGAGTTTATTGAGGCTCGCTAAAGGAAAGCAGTGCTAGTGTAATTTAACTGGTTTATGTTGATAATAGGAGGCCAGTTTTGGAGCGTTTTCGGCAGCAGGCGCCACTAAAGGGACCAAATGGTGTTTTGTAGTAGGTTCAAATCCACATTTTAACATTTTTAAATGTCCGATCTGCAGAAATCAGGATATAACTGCGTATCAGAATAACATCCAGCCTCTTTTCAGATTATATTCCAAGCTTCAAACTGCCAGAACCGGATCGATTCCAGTCGTTCACAAGCCGGTAAATTTGTTTCTGACGGAAACATCCTGCAACTGCCGACGTACCCTGACCTGGTGGAGTGTTTTTAGGATTACCATCAGATGGTTATTTGTTGCTGCTTTGAGTCCTGGCCGGGAAATGTGTTTGGTCTCAGCGATGAAATTAGATCAGCTCCTAAAAGTGTCTCATCCTCACATTTTCATTGCTGTGTTCAATAAATCAGTCATTAAATGGAGAAAATCAGAATGTGCAGCCACTATAGGTTGCTTAAAACTGCTGAGCAATTTGTTCTTTAAAAAAAAAGCAACAATAAGAAATCTGTTCAGCTAATCTTTACATGCATTTCTCATCAAAAAATAAAAGCATAATAAAGGAAATTAAAGCACATGCAAATATGAAGTCATCTCAGATGTTTTTTGTTTAGAAGTTGAAGCAGTTTTTCCGCAGCTTCAAGTTTAAATCTTTTCAAAAATGAAAGATTTTTCATTTTCAGCTTGAAGGTCTCAGACGGAAAAGGTCCAATCTTTTTTTTCAGTTCTATTGAAATGTATTTTATGTCTCTATTTCTGTTTCAGTATGTTTGACATTCAGTTTTTTACTATTGAAAAATGCTGAGCTGTTAATGAGGCTGATTTTCTGATGATGTCAGAGTCTCTGATAGATGTGAAGATGATGAAAACATCCCAACATGCATGGATGAACTGAACTGCATGAATCACAATCAGAGAAGCTTTACAGGCAGAATAAGAACTGCTTAAAGTCCATCAGATGTTCTGTTTTCTTGTCAGTCAGAAGCCAAAAAGTCTCAGAGTTGGTTTGTTTAGAAAACACTAAGAACTGAATTTGTTTCCTTTCTGCTGGGCTGTGGAGGTTTTCTCTGAATTGTTTCCTTTATGTTTTTACTGTTTGTTTTTTTTATTCTGATTGGCTGCTGCTTCCGTCTGCAGCGCTTCTCATTGGCCGCTGAGGCTGAGTCTGTAACCTATGCAAGGTTAGTCAGCAGTTTCTGTCATTTCTGATCATCATATAACAGCATCTTCAATAAACCCTGGAGAATAAACTAACTTCAACATTTGTCTGGTTTCAAATTCACATCAATCTTGCTTTTCCAGAGGAGGAACCTAAAATATTTAAATGGAGATTTATATCAGGAAGCAGGAAAGATGGTAAAACCTGGGATGGGTTATTGGATCGTTTTTACTTTCTTGACCCAAATTGTCATTTTCTGGTTTTTAAAGTCACACAACGGTACCAGAAAAAGAGCATTTTCACACGATGACATCATTTTTAAAAGGAAAATATTCAACCAAACTAGTGTATAGGCATCAGGGAGTCTTTCCCACTCACACTCAGGTAAGGTGAAGCCCACACCTGCAGAGTGTCGCACCATGAAGTAGGCTAAAATATCACAAAAGGCAAGCAAACAAATGCCTTGAATTAGAGAGAGTGGATTTTCACTCCTGTCCCGGCCCCACCCCTCCCACAGAAACAAAATGGTGTCCCGTCCCGATCCCTGGTGAAATGACCTCCCGGCTCCCATTCAGAATGTCTCCTCCGCCTCCTGCACCACTACCATTCTTCATTGTTCTTCAATAAGATTTCTGCCAATACATTGGAATCTGAATTTCTAAGTGAAGGGTCAGTTAGGTTCCTGTTTCTAACTGTAGTAGCTGAAGCAGTTAAAGTCAAACGTGAATAAATAATTAATAATACATAATAAAAGTAACAAACAAGGAAACAGACCCCGTGCTTATTTTAGGTGAATAAACAATCAAAACAATCAAACGCTTAAAGAGTCGAGTTCGCCGCTAACTGTTGGTCCCTCCATTGCTACAAGCCTTCTTTTTGGAGCGCGGGTGAAAAACTCAGTTGAAAGTTTTTGGGTCGGTAGTTTTTTGACCTCAAGATTAAAGTGTAGGCTCCAAGGAAAAAAAACTACAAAATGATGGCACCAGTACCTGATTTTTTTTTCTTTCTATTTTATTTCTATTATTTTTGGCATCGATCCCAGTTTTTTTGTAGTTAATATTGGTTTGCTCTCACGCCTGCTCCCAAGTATCATCGTTTAATCCTGCAATCAGCCCCAATCACGCATCGCTGGGACCGGCATCGACTCTAAAAAAATGTTCCACCTCAAATGTAAGAAAATACAGACTGAGAAACAAACATTGTCAATAAGAAGAGAGAGACTGGGCGACTGGAGAGAAATCTGCTAAACCTAAAAAGTAAAAAGGCCTGTGTTACATCTACTCCAGAAATCTTACTGATCCTCAAGACTTTAGGAATATTTTCCACAGACTGATAAGGCTTCTAAAAAACAAACAAAGAAATCCTAAACTCAAACATAAGAAAAATAAGAATAAAATTGCAATACTGGTTAAAAAATAACACCACAACTTTACCCCTGAAGTGGCAACATCATGCAGCCCTGGTTTAAAATGTTTTTGGACTCAAACAGAAACTAATTTGTATAAACATTGATCAATAAGTGAAAAAATGAAAAGAAGAGTTGAGGGGAAAAAAAAAAGCTTTTCTGCTAAAGATTAAATCACTAAAAGAACCAAACAATGTGGTGATTTTTTTTTTTTTTTTTTTTACCCAGGACAGTGTACGAGATTAAAAAAAAGCAGGCCTAAGTTTCACTTATGACGTTTAATACCAGCCAGAGTTTTTTCACATGGTCAAACTGGATCAACAGCGTAGGAACAAACGGTGAAGAACGGTTACGGCGGCGGCGGTAGCACATGTTGAAGTGACAAGGCTAAAATAATCTGGCATGTGGAGCAGCTCAGAGAGTCGGAACATGTTGATCCTGTCGGACATTAACGTCACTTAGAAAAGCAGGGTTAAAAGGTCAGAGATAACTGTCAATGGGAACAGGAATTATTCTGCAATCTTCAGGGTTTTATGTCGGCAAAAGGAATAGTGTGAAATAAAATAACATTTTGGAGGAGGAAAATCAAAAGACAAAAATAAAATCTCAATAAAAGGTTTTAAATGCAAGAAGTATTCAAAAGAAATTGAACAACAAAGGAAGTGTGGCTACTTCAGATGATTGTGGGAGTCATCGGTTCAGGCTGTAAGTCGGTCAGATCGGAGCAGAGAATGTGGTTTCCACATCAGCTGACATCTTGAACCACATTTACATTAAGGTCAACAGCTGCAGCAAAATGCAGTGACTCACTCAGTTTGTCTTCAAGCCGGATAAACTCAGTGCCCTGCCTGCAAACTCTTCATAAAGACGCATTTTGGAATATATGCAGCTATTGGCTAACGAGTGGAGAAAGCAGCTCTGATACTTTTGGTTTTAAAAAACAAGACGTAATTTCTCAATAACTACAGCTAACAACACATTTCTATCACTCAAAGAAATTTGTATGGAAACCTGATTTAATATTTAATCTATCTTTTTCTTAGCTCAACACCAATTGTCCCAAATGGTGCAAAAATGGCAAAGTAGCAAACTTAACATGAACATGCTAACATTAGCATAAACAATTGTGACCATTTTGCTTCAAGGAAAATGATCGAGCAAAGATATGTTGGTTTTAAAAATGCCTTAGAGGTTTTGGAAAGAAGGAATGCGGGAATGGTGTCACACACAATTTAACCGTGTCAAGGTGAGTCCCACCGGAGGTAGTTGATGCGCTATTGTCCTTGCTAAGTTTGCCTTTTTTATGTCTCTAAATTAAACGCTAAAGCAACTAGGGCTGGGCAATTAATTGCATGTTCAATATGGTAAATGATAAATAGTCTGTACTTATATAGAGCTTTTATCAAGTCAGAAGACTTCACCGCTTTACTACGGCTGTCACAATAACCGCACGAATGAAATATCGCGATATCAAGAAGCTCACAGCGCTACCAAACCAGCCACCGCCATCACCGCATCTTAAGACAACGGCTGAGAAGGATACAATGGCAGCTGCACTGATATCAGAACCAAATGTTACTTACCAAAAATCAAAGGAAGCCAAAAGTCAAATTTACCTTTAAAAGTTCAGCCTTCTTCTGAATTTTGTTAATTTCAGTCGGAGAAATGAGGCACATCTGCTGCCATTACTGCCCTTTGATCTGCGTTCAATATAGTGTTAGAAAATTGCCATGTCTGTTTTTATAACATTTTTTTTAATATTTAAGCGTCATGTTTCAAAGGAAATCTTGCCATGTAGTTGGTAATTTAAGGATATACAAACACATTTGGGAAATAAATAGATCAGTATAAAGAAAAACAAGATGGTGCAATAATATTGCATATTGCGATATTTAGCCCTTCTTGAATAATCGCAGGGGGAATTCCTCAACCGCGACGGCCCTACTCTTTACACTACATTCAGTCACCCATTCCCCCCCACACTCACACTCTGATGGTGGCTTGCTACCTTGTAGCCACAGCTGCCCTGAGGCTCACTGACAGAAGCGAGGCTGCTGGACAATGGCGCCACCGGGCCGTCTGACCGCCATCAGTAGGTAATGCAGGTGACGTGTCTTGCCCAAGGACAAACTGACACTTGAAGCCGGAGCAATATAATCGCAATTTAACAAAAACGCAATTTTCAAATCGCAAAGGCAGTCAGTTTTAATTACACTATATGTAACAAGAGTAAGACAGCATTTCCCACTCAAGCCGTTTATGTGGCGGGAAAACACTTGAAGTGGGTTTTTCGCCACACAGACAGGTAGATAATTTTGCGGCTAGCATGCATGTTAGGGGTGTGCAAAATAATCGTGAATGATGATGCATCGCGATTCTAATTTTCGTGATCTACTGCATCGATTCCCTGACTTTACACATCGGGACATTAATAATAAAAATAAATAAATAAAATTGCATGAATGTTTGGCGAACATCAGCCAAAAACAAGTGTAATACAACTTCCAGTCCAGTAGATGTTAAGCGCGGATGTGTTGACGCGACGCTGCCTTGTGTCATCAAGTATTTCCTGACGCTGGATACTGCACAGCAACGTCATTAAAACAAAACATGGAGGAGAAAATATTGCAATGCATCGCAATAATTCAAGTATCGCGATACATCGTGGATAGAATCGCATCGCGATTCTTTGGCAAATACCCAGCCCTAATGCATGTCCATCCACCCAACTAGAAGTAGGCATTTTTTTCACACAGAGACTAAAGTAAAGTCCTAGAACAATGGACACTGGGCAAGCTAGCTTTCAAAAACTAGAACTAGAACAAACTAGAACAAAGACCAGGTTGGGGTTAGGGCAAAGGAAAATTTATATAAAATTGAAATAGTCATTTTGATTAAAAATAATCAAAATTTTTCTCTGTTGCAAAACTGTTTAGCCCTAAAAGCAACAGTTGTATTTACAGTACAAAGTAAATGAATATCTGACAGCTTTGTGTATCATCCATTTTGTTCTGGAAGCCATATTGGTTGTTAAGGTTGCTCTTAACTTAAGGTTGTTCTTAACTGCTAAAAAAGACAACAGAGAGAGGCAGATTTACTAGCGGTGACCTTTAAGTGTTCCAAGTTATTCTTCTCGTTTGAAATAAATAGATGCAGCGCTAGACAGTAAATCATTTTGCGGCGGTGTCGAAAAAACGAATAAGACATGTTTTATTTTATTAACCTGTACTCTGGCACTCTGGTGAGAGTGCCAGAGTACAGGTAGCCCATTTTCCTTCATTGTTTTAGGTAAAAATAGAATATTAGGGAACTGAAAGATTGATATCATATTGGACAGCCAAAAATCACAATATTATGCCAAATACATTGATTCCCATACCCATTTGTCACACCGTTTAATCCTGCCATTCAAACTTTATTCTTTGTTTTTTTTCATAGTAGGCTCAGTCAAAAAAAGTATGAAAGTTTTGACTTTAACCAAACAGTGCAATATCTGCAGAAAGACGGGTTCTGCAGATTCTTTTACCTTAAAACTGCCACCCTATTTAAAACTGCAGCTTGTTCCTTGTTTTGCTTTGCATGAATCATGTTGAGGCCGGAGACCACTGCGGCATACAGTAAAATGCTGGAGTGTGTGTTGTAAACGAGAAGAGCTGCTTCTGTATATGTGGAGACAAAAGGCAGCCTGGAGCAGAGTGCACGTTAGGTTAGTGTGGGTGGATGCACAGGGAGATCCACGGGAGGACAAAAAAACACAACAGAAGCACGCAGGGCAGAGGAGGAGGAGGTAGACAACCAAACATATGGAGGTTTTCTATTTCAGGAAAGAGGAGAGAAACATAACTGGAGGAAAAGAGGCTGGTTTAGAGAAAACTCACCTCTAAAGGTGGTGGTGAAAGTTAGTTTCTATAGTTTGCTGATCCACAGCAAGTGTGTGAGAACAAAAAGGCCAAAAGGGAAAGACATCAGCAATGACCTTGGAGAAGAAAACTGATGCTCATGAAGTCTGGCTGTGATCCAGAGCACCAAGTTAAGATTAAACCAAATACAGAGTGATGACATCAGCACCTGTTAAGACTGTGAGGCGCGGTGGTGGTGGAGGTTGAGCTGATTGGTTTGGTAGCAACAGAACCTGGTCCTCTAGAGTCAACTAAGAATCCTGTGAATCCCAAAGGAAACCCAACAGAAAGGCTGAAGAGGAAACCAGTCAGGGTCCAGAATCTACCTGGTCAAAATGCATCCGTTTGCTTTCCAAAATAAACCAACGCAACGTTTGGAGGAAGAGGCATCTTAAATTCCTCATTAATTCCATAAAGAAGGGCTAAATACCAAATATCAGGATACACATAAATGGACATATGGATGTATATATATAAATGGACAAAAATGTCATGGCTGCAGAGATCCATTCATCACTGGTATTTCAGCCAAAGCTGTGTTCTTCTCTGGACTTGAACTTGCCTGCTGCGCCATCTTTCTGTCTTCCTGCCACCTTTAGCTCCTGACATCCTCACATGCAGAGTCTCAGGTGTCTAAATCAGCTGTCTGGTTTTGCACTTTGCACCTTGTAACCTAAGAGTTTGGTCCCATCCTTCCGTCTGTGTTGGCAGCAGCTCACCATCATCCATCATTCAAAGGGCTGCTTTAGTGAGCTTTGTTTAGTATCAATCATTTAGCCCTGCTGTCCTAGTGCCAACCTCAGTGTGTGAGGGGGGGTGGCTAGACTGGCTGTGTTGTTCTCTGCAGGACTCAAAGACCTTTAAGCAAGACTAACCTCTGCAGGTCAGGTTCAAACTGTATCCCAATAATTCACAGTACAGAACTTTATACAGTATATATACACAGTACAGCAAACAAGCTAACGAGGTACTTTAGATGATATTCGCTGCCACAGACTAATAACCAACATATACATACGTTTAAAGGGACGAATCAATGAGCTGGAAGAGAAGACTGGACCAAACTCCCCAGATACTAAACCCACTAAACATCTGAGCTCCTCTGGACAGAAAAAATACACAGAATCTAAGAAAAGCTAATGGTGACATCTGAAGGAAGGAAGGAAGGAAGGAAGGAAGGAAGGAAGGAAGGAAGGAAGGAAGGAAGGAAGGAAGGAAGGAAGGAAGGAAGGGTGATTGATGGGTGAGGAAGGAAGGAAGGAAGGGTGATTGACGGGTGAGGAAGGAAGGAAGGAAGTGATTGACGGGTGAGGAAGGAAGGAAGGAAGGAAGGAAGGAAGGAAGGGTGATTGACGGGTGAGGAAGGAAGGAAGCCGAAGGAGGTGATTGACGCAGGAGGAAGGAAGGAAGGAAGGAAGGAAGGAAGGAAGGAAGGAAGGAGGAAGGAAGGAAGGAAGGAAGGAAGGAAGTTGAAGGAAGGAAGGAAGGAAGGAAGAAGGGTGATTGACGGAAGGGAGGAAGGAAGGAAGGAAGGGTGATTGACGGGTGAGGAAGGAAGGAAGGAAGGGTTATTGAATGGGTGAGGAAGGAAGGAAGGAAGGAAGGAAGGAAGGAAGGAAGGAAGGAAGGAAGGAAGGGGTGATTGACAGGTGAGGAATGAAGGAAGGAAGGGTGATTGACAGGTGAGGAAGGAAGGAAGGGAAGGGTGATTGACAGGTGAGGAAGGAAGGAAGGAAGGCGGGTGATAGACAGGTGAGGAAGGAAGGAAGAAGGAAGGAAGGAAGGAAGGAAGGAAGGAAGGAAGGAAGGGTGATTGATCGGGTGAGGAAGGAAGGAAGGAAGGAAGCCAGGAAGGAAAGGGTGATTGATGGGTGAGGAAGGAAGGAAGGAAGGAAGGAAGGAAGGAAGGAAGGAAGGAAGGAAGGAAGGAAGGAAGGAAGGAAGGGTGATTGATGGGTGAGGAAGGAAGGAAGGAAGGGTGATTGATCGGGTGAGGAATGAAGGAAGGTGAAGGTGATTGACAGGTGAGGAAGGAAGGAAGGAAGGGTGATTGACAGGTGAGGAAGGGAAGGAAGGAAGGGTGATTGACAGGTGAGGAAGGAAGGAAGGAAGGAAGGAAGGAAGGAAGGAAGGAAGGAAGGAAGGGAAGGAAGGAAGGAAGGAAGAAGGAAGGAAGGGTGATTGATGGGTGAGGAAGGAAGGAAGGAAGGAAGGGTGATTGACGGTGAGGAAGGAAGGAAGGAAGGAAGGAAGGAAGGAAGGAAGGAAGGAAGGAAGGAAGGAAGGAAGGAAGGGTGGATTGATGGTGAGGAAGGAAGGAAGGAAGGAAGGAAGGAAGGAAGGAAGGAAGAGGAAGGAAGGGTGATTGATGGGTGAGGAAGGAAGGAAGGCAGGATTGACGGGTGAGGAAGGAAGGAAGGAAGGGTGATTGACTTGGTGAGGAAGGAAGGAAGGAAGGAAGGAAGGAAGGGTGGATTGGACGGGTGAGGAAGGAAGGAAGGAAGGGTGGATTGACGGGGTGAGGAAGGAAGGAAGGAAGGAAGGAAGGAGGGAAGGAAGGAAGGGAAGGGAAGGAAGGAAGGAAGGAAGGAAGGAAGGAAGGAAGGGTGATTGACGGGTGAGGAAGGAAGGAAGGAAGGGTGATTGACTCTGGTGAGGAAGGAGGGGAAGGAAGGGTGATTGACGGTGAGGAGCGTAAAGCGGAAGGAAGGAAGGAAGGAAGGAAGGAAGGAAGGAAGGAAGGAAGGGGAAGGAAGGTAAAGCGAAGGGAAGTTGAAACCGATTAAAGAACCAATTAATTGTTTATAAATTATAATAATAGTGCAGTAATTCTGCTTCTCTTAAACTGACAGTAATAGTTATTAATTTGGCCTCCAGTTCATCTGCATCACTCCATTTTCTTCTTCTATCCTTCTGTCGATGGATATGGTTTTCCTGTCCCTCTCTCTCTAACTCTCTCCTTCCCTCTGGAGGTTTGAAGCATCTTTTTCAAAGTGTTGCTCTCTCCTTCTTCTCTCTTACTTTCTGGCCTTAAAATAGAAAACTGCGTGACATATTTTTTTTCATTGCTGCTGATGATAAGCATGATGGGCTGTCGATGGGTCGCCTTAACGAAATGTAGCCTCCCAAATCCCCTCTCTGCTGCACTTAATCTGCTGCGAGAAGAGGGGGGGTGGGGGCTGCTCACCAAAAGACTGACAAAGGACGTGACTTCACTTACGCAACATCATGGAGGAGGATGAAGAGCTCAGGACAAATGCACACATTTTAGCTTTTGATGTGAGTTACGGATCAGCAGCATTAGGAGGCATTTAATCGTTTAAGGAGAACCAGGAGGACCAGAAAGCCTTAAATTAACTCTGTGTTTTCTTCAGGATTCCAAAACAAAAGATGAAAAGTCTGAAAGTGTGAAACTACCTACAGCTTTGCTATGAAGATGTTTGGTGGATGAAGGGAGGGTCCTAACATGGACGGAGATAGACAGGTGCAGGCAGACATGCAAACCTGAGCAGCAGACGTGTGAATTTCACATGCAGGAATATGTGATGAGCTGCTGCTGGCAGACATGCTAATTATAGACGGATTAAACCACCAACTAACAGCTCTGGATTACACTTTAATGGGGAACATATCAGTCAGAACTCATTGCTGTCAATGCTTCAGTTTTACTCTCACTTTGATATACAGATGGTTGCAAAGGTCACGCAAGGTCAAAGTACTCCGACTTCAATTCCATCAAATTAAATTAGTTCTTATTTTGTAATTTGTTGAGTGAGGAAGACAAAGTACAGAGAAATGTCCAGCAGCTTGGATACCTGGTAACTAGAATAATAAATGGAGGTTTTAAAGTGGGCCAGGTCAGGCTGTAATTCACTGGAGCGTAAAATCTGACCAAAGCTGGACATAAATACTCGAAAAATGTAAAATAAACATTAGGAAAACGTTTGCGAGACTGAGTCTTACCTGTGGAAATCAGCAGCTGTTTTAGAAAGGGAATCAGAATAAGATGAAAACACTTTTTCTTACCTGACAGATTTGATGCTGTTGCCTTTCTGATCTGGCCGTTTGCTCCCCATTAGAACAGCTGTTGATCTGAGATCTGGGTTGTTTCCCTCCTTTAAAAAAAAATAAATCCAGTCATTTCTAAAAACAAACTTTAAAAATAAATCTGAAATGATTCCATCCTGTTCAATAAATGATCAGTGTTTTTAATTCAGAGTAATTTCCATGTGAATGTGCTTTACTGGAGGCATCCATGTTTGTCAAAGAACACTACTGCCACCTACTGGTTAGTGACATTGTCACGGTGCGGTATCGGCTGTTGATCAAGTCCCAGTGCTGTATCTGGTGTCATATCCAAGTCATCTTGAAAACATTCTTCTTCCAAATGTTGGCTACATATTACGGTTTTTTTCTCTGGCCAGAAGTTCGATGGCAAATCCTCCCTCTTCAAGTTGGCGATCCAACTAGATGAGGCTCCCTGGAAACGTACAGGACAGACAGAGAGAAGCAAACATGGTATCAAATGGAAGGAGAGGAGCTACAGCACATCTACAGGTCAGCTAACTACCTATTGCTAACATGCTACGATAGAAAGATATTAGTAAATAAAATATACTAAATAGTGACAGCACCCCTAACCAATCTGCTGAGGCTGCGACTTGAAACTTACTGATGGAAACATTGAAAGGTGATCTGCAGCAAATTATGGAAGCCAATCGTTACCATATTTAAAAAGAAAAGACATTTCCAGAAATGCTTTTTCATTTTAAGAATTTCGCTGCATTATTTGACTCATTAATGAAATTAGTAATCAATCATCCTGTTTGCATTTTTATTTTCTTCTTCAAGACTGCTCATCCTTTTACTTAAAATGAAAATGAAAAAGAAAAAGACATTTGAGATTTATTTTTCAAAATGTAGCCAAGCAAATACATTCCAAAATTCAATTTGAAATGTAAAATTTGAAAATGAAAAAGAATTTCTGGAAATGTTTTTTCTTTTAAAATATGGTAAAGATTTGCTTCCATAGTAAATGTTTGGAATGATTGGAAAATGGGCGTCAACTTTTGTTCTGGGTTCTTCTGGGACCCCTGCAGGATGTGCTGATGCACTCTGAGTCGTTTTAATCCTTTATGCGCTCCTGGGAAGGTTCACAGCTTTATGTTTTCTTCATCTGTAAATAACAGAACTTATTATGGTTTGCTGGAGTCCTAACAGACCGACTGAGGCAGCTTTCTTCTTCACAGGAGGTTTCCCTCCTTCGTAGCCGTACCTGTTGGGCAGGGCTGGGAGGGGGGGCTGGTGGCTCACTGGATGAGATGGGGACACATTTTTCCAGTTACCGGTATATTATATTCACTTTGATCGTTTTCCTGGTGTTCTTACTTGATGAAATCAAACTTTTATTTAAAATGCATCAAGCTGAGGAAACTGGGTTTTACAGCAGTAGGAGAATCAACCTGAGTGAAGTCGGCCCCCCCCCCACCCTCTTCAAATGAGGCAAAGTGGGGGTCAATTAACTCGGCTCCGTTTGTGGTAGCTAAAACCGATGTTAATCTGGACCTTTTGATGACCTCTACAAAATATTATTAATATTATTGAAATGATAGCCGTACAAATGAAAATGTTTTGAAATACAAAAGCATATAATTTTAAAATGAATTTTAAATATAAAATATTTCAAAGAAATATAATAAAACATTTTAAATGCATATTTTAAAATATATACATTTTTGCTGCACAAACGTTTGACACTAATTTAGAAGTTGGGAAGAATCAGAGCATGCCGGTAATTTCTTCTTCCCATATTCACAGGTTTTATGGTTCTGATATTTAATCTCTATGGTTTTAAACTCCTCACGCCACACAGTGAACATGGAGATGTCCTAAAGTTCTGATGATCTGACCATAAGTCAGGGAATGGATGTGGAAAGTTTCCCTCTCTGCTTCTTCTCTGGCCTCCATCAGCTACATTTAGCGGCTGATATTTGGATAACAGAGCTTCGTCTCCATTTACAGACTCTTTATGCAGGCGGTGTTTGCTCAGGAAAGTGAGGATGTTAAAAATGCATAAGATAATGCGATACGTAAGGAGAACAAAGCATCGGTCTGGAGGAGATCCTGACTCCAAATTAAATACTTAGAGCGTCTTTGTGTCTAACTGCAGCTTCCCTGTCGTCATTTTCCCATCATGATATAAACGCATGGAGTAAATAAAGACAATGGAGAAGAAACGGGGGAAACAAAGCTTCCTGTGTTTCTGGGAACCATCTGGAGTTCCTGCTGGGAGTCCATACGGATGCAGAGGGGAGCTCTGTGTCAGCAGACTCGGGAAGACCTGTAACCCAATCATGCTGTCCGTTTGTCCCTGGCCTGGTCAGGCTGTCTGCGGTGTTGTGTAGGAGGAACCCGCCCGGTTGGCTCGGTTCATCGTCTCTCCGCATGAAAGCGCTGACGCCGGCTCAGGTAAGAGCTGCACTCTCCAGTGGAAAATGAAACCCAAGGAGGCAGGTGGGCCGCTTGTTTGGCATCGTCTGCAGTGAGATCATCAGGTTGGAATGGAGAAGGTCAGGAAGTTTACACCAAATTCCCCTCGATTCGGCTAAAAACAGAGCTGCCACTCTGAAAACTGTCACAAAATAGGAGAACTGTGCCAGTTTTTTAGCCGTACCTGAAGCTTTTATGTGTCTCTTATGTTATTAAATGTTAAAACATGAACAATATTTTGTACCACACAACAAAGATGTCAAACAATAAGAAAACAAGCTTTTTTAAATTAAGCCTTTAATTGATATTAGTTGATATGACATTTTTAGTGATGTTTAGTGAGAACAGGGTTCTGTTAAAGCCCAGTTTATTTTCAGTCCAGTTCAACAGGCAGCAGAAAACACTGGTTCTCATTTCACTGTTTGAACCTTTCAAACATCTTAAGAGTTGGACGGCAATTAGACTTCTCCTTAACAAGAAGAATATTGGCTAAAATACAAAGTATTTTTCTGACTGAAATGGAGCCTAGTTCAAAAGTTCAACTGTTCAATTTTTACGCTGATTTTTTAATGGTGACCCCTGCTTTAAATAAGGGAGCCTAGGCAGAAGTTCAACTGAATGAACTGATACTCGCCCTCATCCACCTCCGACACCAGCTAATCAGCTTTGAACCACACCTCCATGAAAGCCCAAACAGCACCCAAAGTTCATCTTAAAAGCCATCTTACTGCGTGTTTTGGCTTCACCAACAGACCGTCGCACAGAGCTACAAACTAGCATCCTGCAAGGTGTCTGGTGCCAGAAACTCTACAGCCAGAGTTTCTGCCATTAGGTACCAAACAGGAAATAGAGTAGAGCGGATGTAGAATGGACCAATCAGAGGCCTCCTGTCTGCGGTCACCTACAATTTTGAGAGGTGCAGCAGAGTGTCTGCGTTCACTGCGACACACACGCAGACGAGCTGGTTTCTGAGCATAAACCAGGCTTAACAAAGAGAAGCATCGTCTCACCTGAAACACTTTAGGTTCACAAACAGCTGAAGTCACATGGTGCTTTTGTTGTCTCCTTGATATCTCACATTCCTGGAGAAAAGCTGCACTTTTCCATTTCTCTTCAAACTCGTTCCTTTATGCAAATCCGGGACTCTTTTTGTTTCATAATCCTGGAGAGAAGAGCGTTCCCAAAACAAAATACTTAGTTTGGTCAAATCTTCACCGAAAACTTCCTTCATAAAGAATCTGTGTAATAAAAAGGCTCACTGAGGCGTTTTTCTGTGTTACAATATTTGGCCACACGTCCATTAGTTATACTTTTTAAAAGATCATATCCGGTAATCTATGAAGGTAGATTTGTTTCTTTATTGTTCAATCAAAAAGAAAAGGTTGCTTCATTAAAAAAATATATTTTCAATTAAAAAAATCTTCACTTCAATGAAAAACATCTATCAAAGAAAAAAAGTATTTGTATGCAAAAATAAATTTGAACACTGCTTTTCTTTGATTGAAAATGTTTTATTTGATAGAAGTGCAGTCTTTTTTGTTTAAAGCAACTTTCACAAAAGTACACCCTTTAATAGCACTATTAATAGTTCAGATTTTAACACTAAAATTGAGGCTTAAATTCAATTCTTATTTGCCAGAGACATTAAGAATCAAAGACAATTTTTTATTTAACATTGAAATAATATTTTATATATTTTTACAGCACAAAAAATCTTTCCAACATATATTAAGGTAGTGAATATTATCACTATTTGCTTATGTAAATACATTATTTTTTCTTCTTTTTTTTTTTACCTTTATTTTACCAGGAAGTCCCTTGAGATAAAATCTCTTTTTCGAGGGATATACTTTAACCAGCTGTATTTGAAACAGTCATTTTAATAAATTCATATTAGCTATTTTGAATCTATTTAGGCTACACTAATTCTACAAAAAATAAATGTACTTGAATATAGTGACGTCTTAAGCTCCTACTGTTTACAGCTTAATTTATCCTTTCAGTAGAATTACCTGAATTTATTAAACAGAAATATAACATTTCAAAGAACTATGACGCTCTTTTAACTGATTCAGGTAAAAAAAATGTTGCAGCTTCTACATAAAAAAAAACATTAAAAGCAACAAAACAATTAGCAGACCAGTAAAATTACGTTTATTTCAAAATCTGCTCCTTAGTTTGTCCCTGGTAGCTTAAAACGTCAGTTAGCATTAGCATAAGCTAGCACTCAGCACCTCTCCTTATCGGCTGTTTCTCTTCTCTTTTTGCTTCTTTTTTTTCGTAAACTGTTTTAATAAACATCCCACATTAAATCTTAATCTTGAAAAAGTCTCCATTTGCTCCATTTACAAGCTTTAACGATGTTTTCACTGACCTGAATGGGTGTGACGCACCTTTAAGCTTCTACTTCTTCGCCCCCGGTGGTCTACTCTATTCCCGCTGCGCGATAGGCGCCCTCTAGCGACCACAAGTAGAACTGCGCTACAAGAGGTAAAAAGCACAGAAAATAAAACAAAAATCCAAAGCTTTTTTTCTCTTTTACTTATATTCCTTGTTTTATTTCTTCTCTTTCCACATAAAGGTAAAATAAACACATTTTAATATAAAAAAATACATTAAAATGCAAAACATTTAACTATACAGGACCATAAAAGTAAATATGAACTATCCATCCATTTTCCGTCACGCCTATCCCAAGCGAGGTTACGACTGGTGCCTATCTCCAGCTGTCTATGGGCAAGAGGCAATCATTCACGCACACACCTACAGAGAATTTAGAGAAGCCAATTAACCTGACAGTCATGTTTTTGGACTGTGGGAGGAAGCCGGAGTACCAGGGAGAGAACAAACGCATGCTCAGGGAGAACATGCTAACTCAATGCAGAAAAACCCCAGGCTGGGATACGAACCTGGACCAGCAATGCTTCCCACTGCACCACTGATCATCTGAACTAAATATAAATAAAACACTCACTCATATTGTTTAGTCATCCTTTATTTCTATGCAGTTTTTTTCCATTGGCTCTTTTATTTATAGCTGTTCTTTCCTTACTAATTAAAATTTTAGATACCTTTACCTGCCTGCCAGCATCACTTGGCTGCATGTCAGTCCTCTTTCCATCCCAAAAATTGCAACATCTGATGAACCAAATTGAAATCAGACACAAAGAACAACACAACAGACTAAAAATGGAGAAATTCAGGTGTAAAAGCAGCAAAGTGAAAGGCAAAATGGAAGAAAGCAGATACACAGAAAGTATAAAAACTTAAAACATAAAACACAAAGAGGATTGTGCAGTTAGGGCAGAAAAAGATGGCTGATAATATGATGAGATGCAGGAGCGTAACTCTAAATGACGCTCACTGTGATTCAACACTCTGTTAAATCAAGTTATTTCTGTCAAACTGGCATGAAGGAAAGGTGAAGTCACTGTGAGAGGAATTCAGGAGCAGACTGGTGCTGTTGATGCCTGAAGCTGCAGCGGTGACTCTCTGGTAAAGACCACGTTATAAACTCGTGTATTTTAAGTGTGCTCAGATGGATGAATGTGCATCTCGTGCTCTGGGCCTGGGCATCATTTACATAAGCCTGCCCTTTCTTTTTTGTTTTTTTTTTGTGCTTTCGTCACACCCAGGCTCATTGCCCCACGGCCAGGCCGGCCACAGGACGGGATGGCGCGTCTTTAATGAACACTGACAGTGGATACTGGCTCTCTGCTTGTGTGAGCGCACATACAGTAAGGACTCGGCTGCCTTTTAAGGCCAGAGACCAAACCCTAAAAATAGGAGCTGTGATTAATATGTCAAAACAATCGTCTTCAGGGCAAACGGACGTTTTGTCGACATGTCTTTGGAGGACAAAAGAGCTGATTAGGCTTATGTCAGATCAGAAATGGTCAAAGACGATGTATTCAGACTTTGCTTGAAGGTCATTGTGAGGAGAAAGAAAACTACAGAGAGAAAAATGGAACATCATTTCACTAAATATGACTTGATATTATTGTCAACAAAAGGCCCCCTGACCTGACCTTTCACCTATAAGAACGGAAAGTTTCCTCCAGTGATTCTCCAAAGACACCTCTTGGTTTTGTTCCAATATTGGAGAAATTTAAGTGTAACGACAGAAAAAACACGTTAACCACAGTAAGAAACAGACTGATAGAGTAGAAATAGTATAAATAAGTCTTGATCCAATTAAGAATGTTGAGAGAAACAAACACTATAAAGCCTAACAGCATCCATCCATCCATCATCACAATGTTATCACACAGTAAGCTATTTAATTCAAATAAGGAATATTTTGGTTCAATGATTCCAATCTAATTTTTGAAAAACTAAAAATAATCCATAATTCCAATGTTTTTTCCATACTGTCTTAAATACAACAACTGGAGACACTGCTGACCACACAGTCACTGTTATCCAAGGGGGATTAGAGGCTAAACGTCTAAAGAAACTAGCAGCTAGCAGAATGCATTTTATGTGTAAATAAACAGAAAGTTTGGTGGAAGGAAAAGAAAGGAAAGGTACTCATGAAGCCAAAAAGTCTTGTTCTGGCGCTGCCTAAAGTAGCAAGACACACTTTTAATGAAACATGGATCCATGAAGCAGACTGCCTGAACTTATTTCCAGATGGAGGAAGAGGAGAAGCTAAAGGCTGCTTTAAAAAATTAATCCGGACTTTAAGACTTTTGCAGAGGCACAAGCTGATCGCCTCCATGTCACACAAAACTGATTCATGAAAAATAAAAAAATACTTTAATGTATCTGAACTTATTTTTAACCAAAGCAAAGAAACTCAATCGTTTTATTTTATCTATAAAATAAAAAAATTACCTTTCAACCATGCCTATAAAAGCCTCTTCAATCAATTAACCTTTTTCTGTCCTTTATATGTGTGAACTCTGAGACTGAGCTTTGCTATCCTGAAGCGGGTGGCTCCACCTGGTGGCACCTGAGCTACACTGCAGGCCAGTTTTCCTTTAAAAAGCAACAAAAAGGTGCACAAATCCCCAGCTCCAGTACACGATGCATCGCATCACAGTGGGAGGGAGCCTGTGCTCGCCTTGGCAACTGGTGAGTACTACCCTGGAGTCGCCATGGCAACCTGTGAAGAGAGGAGGAGATGTCAAAAACTGAGGTTTGAAAATGGAGAGAGAGCGGAGATGCAAAGTAACAAATAGCTGATATGACATGATGCATGAATGACCCCCCCGTCCCCCGGATGTCATGCTATAAACATAGATAAATCTTCAAACTGATAAAAACCTCTAGGACAGATCCTGACTGCTTCCATTTGATGTAAATTGCAGTTTTCCTCTGTGTCTTTGTTGTTTTATCTTTCCTTAGGAGGAACGTCCCTGATGTGTGACCTGTTTAATCAGAGACAAAGTAGGACAGCCTCTTCCTGCTGGGCACTTCTCAAACAAATTCAGCTCCCTCCCACAACGCAGCTTAAACACAACCAAAAGGAGGAGCGGAGAGGCGCCGCTGGCCTGGTGTCAGCAGCAGAAGCCAACAGCTGACTGAGCTGCACCCGCCCCCAAACACACTGGAGAAACTGTGCTTAACATGCATTAGACAATAAAACACATCATACATCTTATTTTTTATCTCTTTTTAGCTGCAAACAGATGGAAACGCCATCCATGACCAAAAGCTGCTTCCTGACAATGGTGGATTGATCGGCCATTAAACTGAGGAAGATGAGTGACACCAGAACCAACAGACGACCTGAAGCAGGCGGATCGCCTCCACTTTACTGCACATAAGATGCTGTTTAAGTCATTTTAAATCTTTCCTTCTTTATTTTTTACCATCCATCCACCATTTTCTGACCCAAATGGGATCACAAAGGGTGCTGGTGCCCAGCTGTCTGCGGGCGAGAGATCTTTATTTTTTATCCTCTTTTATATATCTGGATGCACATATACTTCATTTACCTTCTGTTGTTTATAAGAACCGATGTCACAGGTGAATTTCTTTATTGTGAGATCATTAAAGTTGTATTCTATTCCACAGCAGGCCCCACTGCTGCAGTAATTCTTGCAAAATAAGCCTTTTTATTACACAGTTTTTCCCTATAAATGCTCAATGGTTTTTTTAGAGAATACAATTTAGAGAAATAAGAAAAAAGAACTTGAAATGTTCTTTTTGAAATGCTCTGCGATGAGCATATCTACAGATGCAGCTTTATCATGCTGAGGTCCTCCTGTGGTCTTCCCTGTCCTCCATCTGATTGCTGCCGTAGCGTCACATGACCTCGACACAACATGTACACTTTCATTTCCCATCCTCTCCATCTGGGAGCTTAACTTTTTTCTTTTTTTTTAATATTATGATTATTTGTAGGTTAGTGAATGTTTAAAGATCGCCAGCACCTGTGCAGCCCTGCCCTTGTCCAGATTATCATTGGAAGCAATAAACATTTCAGTTTTTTTCTCCAGAATCGATCCTAAATCATCTTGAATATGTATGGCGCCTCTTTCTGAGTCGCTCTGGTGCAATTAAAAACCAAAACAGAGGCCGCTGTAAGGAACCGATGCTGAATGTGAGTCAGATTTCGTTCAGTGTGAGAGAAGAAGCCTTAAATCCTCGCTCTTTCTAATGCCTTTCACTCTTAATACCCTCTACTGGCTAGGGTGGGGGGGGCTGACCTCGCAGCGTGAGTGAGTGAATGATGGAGGGAGGATTTAGACTCTTGTCTATTAAAATCTTTCCATACATATCTCTGCTCAACGGCACTACTGACACAACAGCAGAGACCCCTCGTGCCCACGTGTCTGCAGACAGCAAGCTGAAGCTGCTGTTGTTATTCCTCCCTGGCAATAATCCCCCCCTCTTGTTGAGTTATTGTAGCTGTCATGCATGTGCATGCATGCATGCGTGCATGTGCAGCAGTGTTGTTAATATCCTGTGTAGGCTGCGGTGAACAAGCAGAGATTTTCTTTGTGTATCTGGTGATCTGGGATCCTGAGGGCTTTTGAACACATGCAGACGCTCTAAGGTCGGGGGGAGGAGGAGGATGAGGAGGAGGAGGCTGCTGCATGGGTGAGGTCAGGGTGGGAGGATGACTGGATGAAGATGCTGGAGGTGTGTTTCATGTCCAGTGTGGACGGATGGCTGGCCAGCAGTTCTTTCTGGTATTTTCCAGGTCAGCGCTCCTCAGCTTCTTAAAAACACTTTTTCACTTCTTTTTCTGAGGGAGGTTTTATTTTTTCTATCATCTTTTTAATAAGCTGCTTAAATCCCCCCCCCTCATAAAAAGTGACGTAAAAGTGCATCTTTTCCAGTTGGTCCGGGCTTGGGTCACATTGTTGGATAACCTAATAAAGAGAGAATAGAAATCCTCAGGCACTAAATTACATAATCCTCCAATCCAAGAGCAGTTAGGAATTTGTATGAAACTTTAAATAAAAATGGAAAACAGTGAAAGGCAAATCATTTTTAACCTTTATGCCAATGATTTCAATACAAAGACAAGATGTTTCATTTTCAAACTGATTAACCTTTCAATGTGTTTTTTTTAATACAAATGTTCAATGCTTGAAATAAAATCCACATATCATGGACAGGAATGTGTTCACTGCTGCGTCGGCTCCCCTAGGACAGTAAAAGGAGACGGGTCTGGACTGCAGGCAGTAGCTTAGGGACGTCCCTGATTCGGACGTTGATTGGATTGAGGGATATTGCTCCAAAACCCAGACGCACCTTTCAGCATTAATGATGCCTCCACAGGAGCACAACCACAAACGGAGCGGTTTGTTGAAGGTCTGTTTGCTTTCTTAGGCCCTTCACTGTCTTTACCATCTGGAAACACATCAGAGGACTTTATGTCAGTGATTGGTTAGGGTCACAAGTCATAGTCGATTTTAATAATTAATATCTTCAGCAGTTAAATCATTTCACATTGAGCTTATGTGTATAACATGCTAGTAAGTTAGCATTATGTAGCATTAGGTAGTTTTAAGGTGAGTTTAAACCAAATGCGAAAGCAGCATATTTTCTGCCTGTGGTTGGTCGACTAAAATTCCTCCTCTTTCGCCCAAACGATAGATGGAAAACAGAAGTAAAATCCCACAAAGCCAAACAACAACATCAGCGACGGTGATTTGGAGCCAAACTGAGAGTAGAGGAGGCAAAGATGATTTCTTGCACATTTAATGAAGCTGTTGATAATACAGAAGCAAATAATCCAGAAACAGCAGCCAAGGAAACAAAAACTAGGTCCCTCTCACACCTTGACGATTTATCCAGCGTATTCCTGACGTCCCAGAATCTCCTAAAACGCTGACATACGCTGAACTTTATGCATTTAAAGCAGGACTGCTGAACCGTTGCAAAACAAAATCTCTAAATCACGTCACAGACTCTGCATCACACCGATAACACCAAACCAAAAATACGGCATAATTGCATTAAATATATTAATGTTCTGAACTTCCACATCATTATGATTTATCTCCCACACTTTTTACATTTGATCGGTGCAGCACTTTATGAAATGGAAATGTTCATCTAAAAACGAAACAATAACAATTGTCTAAGTCTAAGTATACATATCCTATTCCTAAAGAGTCCAGATCTTATGTCCTAACTTATGCATAATGCCCATGAAATGATGCACAGGCCAGTGTCCTGAAGGGGGCAGCGATGCGCCCGCAGACGACTAGCCTGCAGAAAAAGATCTCTAGCATTGCGATTTTAACCTAGCTGCTGTTTACGGCATGCAAAAAAAAAAAAAGAATAAATAAAAGAAAAAAAAGAAAAGGAGTTTTGCAGACTGAGCGTCATGTCTGCAAGGAAGTTTGTTAGTTGTGGGCATGAATGCAGGGAGGATCCATCACTCACCTTCTGGCTCACCCTATGATGGGGATGAAGTCTGGAGGAGAACTGACGGTTTCCTCCTGTGAACCCCTTTATACCAAAAAAACGCTGCCAATACGCCATTATACAGTAGCTGGAAGTTAGAAACACGTTCAGCGCTGTCTGGAACACGGCAGATACGCTGATATGTTGGAGAGAAGTTCTGGATAAGTTACGCAGAGGTTTAGGATCAGCTAGACGCCATGACTGATAACTTAAACTTAACGTATGTCAACAATCAGATAACTTACCTGGAACTGATGCCCCACATATGAGCATACGCTGGTCGTATGCCAACATGTGCCAGCGTACTTCAGCGAGCTCACAACTTACACAAAACTGACCCCTAACTTATCCAACGTATGGCAGCGTTTTTGCCAGATTTTCCTACGTCAGGCGTACGCTGGTCTAAATCGTCCATGTGTGACAGAGGCACATTTGAATTGAGAAAGCTTCCTGGAGAGGTGGCGAAACGTCCAGTGGATATTTTTTGAATTTTGCGGAGTGACAGAGGCTTGAAACTAATACAAGGAGCAAAGCAATGAAAAGAATCCAGCAGTGAGGAACTGCACAGGAGGTGTATATATGGGAGACAGAACAAAGCATGGGCCAATCAGCTGATAGGGTGCAGGTGTGGATAGAAGTAATTAGAAGGGAGCTAGGGGAGGGGAGACTAGCACAAGGTGGAAACTGAGAGTAATTCAAAAAAACACTGTAACACAAAATGAAAAGAGAAACCAATGACCAAGAAAACACAGATTTATATAAATCAAAGTGTAACTAAAAACTTAACCTCTTAAAACCTTAAGTGGAGGTAATAGTTCAGAATGCATAAAATTCAACCCGTAACATTTTTACCAGCAGGTGGAGCCATTGCGCGCAGCTCCAAGCTGACACCAAACGTTCAAACCCCCACAGCTCTGGAACTGTTACAGCTAGAGGTCTGAAAGTTTCTGCATTTGTGGTTGACACAATGCAGAACAAATATAATACAATAAAACCTGCCTTTTCTCAATAATGTCTTTATTACTGTTGTTCAAAAATGAGCTATCATTACCGAGAATAAAGAAAAACAACTTTGAGTCAAGTTTGAACTGATACGTTTGGTCTGTTTTCTAGTCACCCACTTTTAATTTATATATTGGGAAACTAGAGGGTGTTAGCTTTCAAATAATGTATTGAACATGTAATTTGGGCTTACAGTTTCTAAGTTATTTGCTTTTCCATTTCGGTACTCAAAATAGGCGAGGATTACCCAAAATGAGATGTTAAGAGGTTAAAGAGAAGTCAACCAAGGGCAGAATCATGGCACCTCGCAACCTTATACTGAGAAACGTTCTTAAATTATTGGACTGTTTGTTCTCACAGTTGGTGAGAAGAAACCCCACCCCCTCCCCCACCCTTGCCTGGGAACGAATCCCTTATATTCCTTTCAACCTGGCCTGATTTCCTATCAATCTCTTTCACTGAGAAATGTTTTAAACAGGAGTTTTCTTGCTTTGGTTCCCTGCCTTTTCTGGAACAAGTTGCAAGAATAAAGTTCAAAATTTTTAACAAAATGCAAGATGTTTGAAACTAAACCATATGATAAACTACCGTGTGGATCCATGGGTTTCTGCTGCCTGGGAGACAGCAGTTAGAGAACCACTGGCTTATATTAAAGCATATACAAGTATTTGAATGGTTCTGCTAAAGATCAGACCTACATCTAAAAAGGAAAGTGTGGCAAAGCAAAGTCAGAATAGAAAGAAAACATGAAAACAGAGTTTTATTTGTTTTAAAGATAAGAATAAGAAGTAATGTCAGAGTCCCAACGCACCAAGTTTGAAAAGGCCGTCCATCAAAGGACGTTCTGTCTGCTGGTTTTTCACTCTGGGGGCCTGAATGCATAATTATCTTCCAGTTTTACAGTGATGCACTCCACCCAATGATACAATGATAATAAAAAACAATGCTCCTCATTTTTACTGTAGGTTCAGATTATTAGAAGAGTTTTTGCTCAGTAGAAGAAATAAGCAGAGCATCTGCAGGGAGGTTGTTTACTGTGATTCTGCAGAAGCTCAGAGAACAAAGCTGAGGCAACGTTCTGAAATTGTAAACAGCTTCTTTCAGCGCCTGCAGCTTCTCAGGTAAATATCATCAGGCTCGCAGCAGAAGGAGCAGCAGCTTTACCTCCCAGAGTTAGAGGTGCAGAAGCTGCAGCGCTGCCCACCTCTGCTTAGTGCTCCAAATAATCCCCTCTTCCAAGTCCTCAGAAGGCCAGAAGCTTATGAGCAGCGAGGATCCCGATGGAAAGCTCTCCAAAGCAGAGCTTTCATCTCTGCACCGCAGCAGCTCTAACTAGGACCATCATCTTTAGATTCTGGATTCAGAGTCTAGATTTAGTATTTTAATGAACCTCTGCTGCACGTTTAGAGCTGAACCTGGCCTCCTCCTACATTTTAACATTTGCTCACTGTTTGTTGAGCTCTACCTAGCAACCCCACCTCAGCCTCATCCAAGCTCGCAGAGTGTTTTAAATCCCTCCTCAGATTCACAAATCCATTTAACAGTATATGCAGCCTTTTCTGCACATAATCTGTGTTTTAAGCTGCAAGAGGAAAGCGTTGCTTTAAGTGACTGGCATGCGTGACGTGTTGTCCTTGATTTCCCTGCTTGCACATGTCCGCTCTGTGAGTCGTTATGCAGGCATCTGCTGTCAAGACTTCTTAAACTCATCGCAGCGTTTCCTTATCTCATCGCTCTCTGAGTGCGTGCAGCCGCGCTCAGCCCAGAAACACACAGCGGATGGGGACGAGGGGTTGGATGGCGGTGTGAGGCACATGCAGATTGGGTGATGGAGGACGCCCCCCCAGGTGTTGCACGGTCTGACTCAGGCCGGCTGTCGTCTCCTGCGACGCACCTCACCGGATGCATTAACCGCCACAGACCTGTTTATCTTCTGGGAACGGGTCAGCATTAGTGATATCTAAACCTCTCTAGTGGGTGTGCAGCAGTCCCACTAAACCACTCAGCTTCTCAAAGATTGCACACCAATCAATACATTTACAAATTTCTTAATCTTGCTTGGGATGAGCTTTAGTTTCAAGCAGAGGAAGGATTGAGAGATCTGGGCTTCCACCTCTGGGTGAGGAAGCTGCAGCTCCAGAGCTATAAACTTGCTAAAAATGTGCAGAAACTTTTAGATAAGACATTTTTGTTGCATAAAGTTACATCTACCACAATCTCATTTAAAAATATTGGAGAAAACAGAGGAATGATTTGTGTTTGTTGCCTCATTGTTTCAGAATATGGCTAACAGCTCCAGAATGGATCATGCATTTCATTCAGGTGACATACTTCAGCTCACCGGACTGTTTTCTATGGGATTAAGACGCTTTAAACGCTTTTACCTATTACTAATTTTGCATTTAGTTTTGGATTATTACCTGATTTAAAGGTAGAGTGGAGGAGGTTCTTTTTCTGGGTGGATCATCTAAATAACTGGTCCTCCTAACTGTCAATCATTCTGGGGATCTGTTTATGTGCTCGTCCCCATTTTCACTTCCCGATGGTGAGTCTGACATAGTGAAAAAATCTTCTTTTGTAAAGTAAGCTTGTATGACTGATGCAAACAGCAACTTTTAAACAGAGCGTGCACGAGGAGAAATTCGCTCGTGCACGCTCTCGCACGCATTCAATAGGCGTTCCCTCTCGGGAGCGGGTACAGGGTTGTGCATGTGCATTTTTATTTCAAGTTGGGGGCAGGTCTTTTCAAAAATCTGCAGAAATCCTCCACTATACCTTCAAATCTCCAGAGAAAACCTCCAAGATTTTTCATTTCATCACTGAAACATTAAAATGAACTCTGCGTGTTTATATCTGTGATCAAAGGAAATATTTTTTGCTAACAACCACTTCGTTTTTGGATTTTGTCCTCGTCTGTTAGCGTCCAGCGCAGTGTCTTTGTCTTATGGTTTCACAGGTTTTATGGGGGTAAAAGAAGCAAAGCGGAGATGGGACATCAGCAGGTGCCTGTTAAGGATAAATGAATGATGAACTTAAAGGGGGTTAGAGCAGCCTGCCTGTGCTCTGAGAAGGTTGCAACTACCCGGTTCGATCCCCACAGCCTCCACTCTGGGTCCCTGAGCAAGACCCTTAACACACAATGGAGGCCCACTCCTCTCCAAGGGGATGGGTCAAATGCAGAGAATCAATTCCCCCATTGGGGGAAAATAAAGGGATTTCCAAACGCAGGAACAGTGATGACATAAGAGGATGGTAACGGACTAATCCAGAATACTGAACAGATCATTGTAATTAGAACAAACACTAAAGGTTCATATCAGGAGATGATTTCCTCATGTCTGTCAATTCTTCTTATTAAGCTAAATTAGTTTTATTTTGATGGAGAGGATCCCTGTCTTTCCAATGTTGAAGAGAGTCCAGTAGAAATATGTCTCTTTTTAACGTCCTAAATATTCTCTGGGGAAAGAGAGCTAGGATTTTTCTGGATAAAAGTTTCAATAATCTGATCACCTTCAATCTATTAAAGCAGAAATTATCTTAATAATGAATTTTGCGTAATAAAATCCCTGCGTGTAGATTTTGGCGGCTGCGGAGTTCCCTGCTGTTGTTTGTTCCAGGATGGAAAACACTTGAGGAGGATCTGCTGTTATCAGCTGCAGCAGCAGCTCTGAGCTGCATCTCTGTAATTAGAGAGCTAATTTGTGAGCTGCAGTTGTCGTGGATGCTGGTCGTTAATGGTTACCTGTTGTTATGGTTACTGTCTCCCTCTGTTACCACCAACAGGACCTGAAGCAGCACAGATGATGGGATTCGGCTCAGTTTTCGGTCTCCCACACATACAGGCGTTCACCGCTGATGTTTGGGATGTTCTGACTTTCACTTCCAGCTAAATCCTTCTTTTCTATCTAAAATTGAGCAAACCTTCTTATTTAATAGCATCTAAAATACTTAAAACAGTTAGAAACCTCAACCTTTACCTAGTTTTATTTTAATTTATGTTCTGTTGGGTTTTTATTCAGCTAGTTTTTCTGTTAGAAAGTTAGTTACATCATTTTTATGAACAACATCTTTCTAAATACAGGAATACAGGAAAATAAAAACAGCTATAAAGGTTGATTATATGTCAAAGCCTAGACGCTCATTTATCCAGAAGTTATAACAAAACTTGTTCAAAACTTTTATTTTTTAGTGAATAAAAAAAAATGTTTTGTGGAAAATGTGATTTGGATCCATATTTTAAATCTGCAGGGAAGACCTTTGTTTGAATAAACAAAGGCCTTCAGTAAATAAGAACCTAAATCTCAGTTTCTAGCATAATTTTGATTATAAATAAGAGCATTTAAAACAGATATTATGTTATTATCTATATAGAAAAGCCTCAAAAGCAAGATGGCTGTTCACAGTATAGCATATAGAGTATTTAGCACCCGTCGTCTTCCATCTGGGACAGGGTCACAGGGGCAGGTGTCTGAGCAGAGACTCCCAGACTAGCCTCTCCTCAGACACCTCCTTCAGCTCTGCTGGGGGAACCCGAGGCGCTCCCAGGCCGGCCGAGAAACGGAGCCCCTCTAATGCGTCCGTTGTCGTCCCCTGGGCCTCCTTCCTGTGGGACACGCCTGGAACACCTCCTGAGGGAGGCGTCCAGCGAGTAGCCGATAAAAATGACCAAGCTACCTCAGCTGACTCCCCTCCATGTGGAGCAGAAGGATCTACTCCCAGCCTGTCCTGAATAACTTAGCTCCTCTCTCTACCTCTAAGGGCGAGCCCGGCCACCCTCTGGAGAAAGCTCATTATGGCCGCTTATATCCTGGATCTAGTTCTTTGGATGATCCAGAATACATGATCATAGGTGAGGGTGGAAACATAAACTGACCGGTAAATTGAGAGCTTTGGCTTTTTGCTCAGCTGTCTCCGTTCACCATGGCAGACTGATAATCTAAATATTGGGGTGGCACACTGATGCTAAAAGCCATAATTTCAGGGTTTGAATCTACTATTGTGGTAAACCTGCCTGTAGAAATCATAAAAACTTGGTTTATTGTGTGATTTTTAACTTTACGTGGTTGTCTGTGCATAATGTGATGAAATGCTAAATTTATGCTACTACAATTTACACTGGTGGGGAGTGGCCATCCTGTGCAATGCCCTGGCCACCCCCTGGTGGCGCCACTGCTGATACTGCATCCGCATTATAGCAACAGCCACAATAATCCACTCTATTCTTCCCTCACTCATGAACAGGACCTTAAAACACTTGAATTCCTCCACTTGAGGCAGGAACTCTCCTCTGAACTGAAGGGAACCAGTTGAGAACCATGACCTCGGACTTAGAGGAGCTGATTCTCATCCTGGCCACTTCATACTCTGCTGAGAAGCATCCCAGCTCATGCTGTAGGTCTTAGCAGGAGGGAGCCAGTAGAACCACGTCATCAACAAAAAGCAGGGACGAGATCTGCTGGAACCAGACCCCTGCCGGCCCTTGGCTGCACCTAGAAATCCTGTCCATAGAGGTTATGAACAGGACCAGTGTCAGCATATAGCGTATTTAATGGAGTCATATAAAAGGAAAGGAAGGAAAAATATGGAAGTGGAAAGGTGAAGAAGCTATAAAACATTAAACGGCCACTGAACACAGATGTATCCAGGACATGAGCCACTACTGAACCATAGACAACATCAGAAACATCTAATGTCTGTTAGGTGAAAAAGAACCAGATTGTTGCCCAAATCAATGGTTCAATGGTTGCTTCATTTGTCGTCCAGCCTGGAGCAGCTTGGGCGAATTTTCAGTATTGGCACAGCCCATCCAAGAAAAGATTGGAAGACACGGTTTCTGAGGCCTTACTGATGTTAAAGACGCTGCCCTTACCTTAAGAGAAACAAAAAAGATAAGGATCACAAGGTAAGAGGATGGGGGAAAAAAATCAGATTTCATATTTTATATCTTGCAGGGGTAACGTATTACCTACATATTTTAAAATGGAAGTTCAGTTTGCTTTTATCTAAAAACTGCAGTGCAAGAGACTTCTAACTGTCTAAGTTGAGCTTTTTGTTAGGTTTCTGTTTCTGTGATGTTTTTCTTTTGATGTTCAGTTTTGCTTTGCTCTTTGTTTTATAGTTTTTTATAGTTTAATTCTTAGTTTATTGTGTTCTTTGGGTTTTTCTCAGTGTCTCATTCTTGGTTCTGTTATATTTTCTTAGTGTTCCGTTTTGCTTTACTCCTTGTTTTCTATTGCTAGTGGTTTTATTTTTATTTTTGCTGTGTTCTCTGGTTAATTCTTAGTTACTGTCTCAGTCTTGGTTCTGTTATGTTTTCTTTTGAGTGTTTAGTTTTACTTTGCTCCATGTTTTATAGTCTTAGTGGTTTAATTATTATTTTGTTGTGTTTTCTAGTTATTTCCAGTCTTCCAGGTTTTTCATTTATTGCCCTCTGCTGCCCTCTTGTGTTCTCCTTTTTCCCTAGCTCCTGTTTTGTTTCTGCTCTGTGCTCATCTGTTCCCAATCTGCTCATTAGCCCTCTCTTTGTCTCATTCTCCTTCAGTTCCTCTTTGCTGGGTCCTCGTCTTACTTCTTCAGTCTTCCTCCAACTCGTCTCTCTGAGCCTTCCTCCTGATTACTGTAATTCCCCTGATGACGCCATGGTTTCTGGTTCGTTTTTACTTATTTTTCATGCTTTGAATTTTGGATTACTGGTTTCTTGTTTGTTTGGACTTTGTTTTCATTTTTGGATTTTGGATTCTTGGTTGCCTGTTTGTTTGGACTCTGCCTGCCTGCCTCTTCTTTTGGGTCCTCAATCCACAAACAAATCGTGACACTTTTAAGGTTTAGGACCAGACATTGGTCCCCGCAATATGTTATGATTTCTGGAAAATGGTGCCCACATTTTTAACACATGGAACTGTAGAAATGAATACTATAAAAAATGAATATTAATCAAAATAAATTCCATCTAACTCACAATAACACAGCTGCTTTTTCCTCTCTTTTTGCTATTGCTCTTTTCTTTTTTACCCTAAACTGCACAAACTGGTTTTGAATTTTCTTTCCATCTTCCATACCTGTAAACCTAGCGAGATCGGTCAGGGTTCCAAATAGGCAGCAAATCTTTATTTTCAATATAAGAATTAAATGCTTTAATTGAAACTGGAAGAATAATTTCATATCACAGGAGTCTCTTCCTCTTTGAGCTGGAAATGTGGCTTTTTCTCCTGTTCTAATGTCTCCTTTCATCTTCTCTAAACTGATTTTGTACCTAAAGCCATGAAACTCCAGTTTCACAAGCTCTGCTCTGTCGTTATCCGCATGACAAACTTCATGAAGTTTATTGTAAAAGCGCCCTAATGGCCGTATCCAGTGCGTGAAATCGCTGCGTTGCCAGTGGCCAGTCACACAGTGAGATGGATGGATGATGACGACTCATTATTCATGGCTGCGGCAGTCTGAGGGGAGTGCATTTAATCCAGGGGCGGGAAGATGCACATATTTCTTATCGTGATGATGCTACAGCATCAGATAAGGAACAGGATAAATTTAGTGCATGTGCTTTGTTTTCTAATCCAGCCAGGGGGCGAAGAAAGTAACCTTTTAAATAGGTCACCTTCCCTGCTTTTAGAGACAACTGAACGAGCTGCCAGCGTGTGTCTGCGTGCTTGTGTCCTTTACAGGAAAAACAATACATTTTAAGCTAGCGGTACGTTAAGATAAGCCCTCAGTTAAAGGGTAACCCAAGCTCTGTTTTTATTTAAATAAAGATTAAGCAAAAAGGGAAAAGCTACATCTTGGCTACTTCTATGAATCCAAAGATTAGCTCAAGCCTCCAAGAAAGAAGCTGGAAGTTGAAAGTCTATCAGAAAGGACTAAATATAAGCCTTAGTATATACCTAATTTTAACCCCTTCACATATCCTTTTGTTCTTGAAAGGCCATGAACAAGTATTTGACCTTTGAGTGTTCATAGCATTAACAACATTACCAGTTATATATTTACAGTAGGCTACAATGTTATACAAGCAGTGTTATTTACCAACTGTCTGCAGATGAGTTCCTCATTGTTGGAGTGGCACTTTTTGATGGAACTAATGTTAGCATGGGCTAATGTTAGCACCTTTCGAGGAACAACTTTAATCGAGAAGGAGGACTAAAATCATGTGCTTTTCTGGTTCAAAGAAGGCAAGACAAGAAAAAAAAATCACTTTTAACGTCCGGGTTTTTCAACAGGTTTTAACTAAAGATCAGCTAAAAATCAGATGATGATGCCTTTACATGTTGAAAGTTGTGATTTGGGGGATAAGAAGAAGATTCATTCAATATGGTTTGTTTGGAAGAGCAAAAACAGAGACCTTCTCCCCTCGCTTATAGAGCAACACAACATAGAAAGGTTGCATCAGGTTGAATCATCCTGATGCAACCTTGTAAATCTTAGTATGGAGAAAGTGACGGCTTGGGTTTGTTTTACCTCAAAGTCACCCTGGTAACTTCTCTGTGCACCAACATGTGGCGGAGTCAGATGTGAGGCCGCCTAAGGCTTGGCCCAAACAAACTGATCGTAAGGAAAATCAAACAAAACACAGCAGCATATTCAACAACAGCAAAGACAAATGGCACACTTATGGCGGCCTAGTCAAAGTCCAGACCTCAGTTGGATTGAAGGGCTGTAGTGAGACCTTCCCAGAGGTCTACTGAAATTGTTAACATAAATATCTATTGTTAGATATAGTCATTTGTAGATCTCTAGAGGTCTTAACAAATGTTTTCTAGGCCTTCCAGATGTGTTTCTGTCATAAAATATATAATTTGAGGATAGATTCTAGCCTCACATGACAACAGCTAGAGTGTGGTGACCAAAGATTGAGCCCCAAACTAAAAAAACAATTTGAAGTCATTAGAAAACCATCCTGTCTGCAGTTATTCAGGCACTGCTTGATTCTTCTGTGTTCTAAATCTCAACCAAGGTCATGACAAATAGATCATGATTAAAGCAGACGGATGTTGAGCATTCGGTGGATGGATAGACAATCTTTATGTATAGTTGAATGTTTCTGAAAACATATACTGTAAATTGTGTCTGCATCATAAAGACTGAAGTTGGGAGGAATAAGGGAGCAGAACCATTGTTTCATCTGTTAGCTTCTTTAAGGGGAGACACAATTATACTTTATCTTTTCTAATTATAGCGGGTAGAAGCAAGGAGGTAGACGTCTTGCCTCCAATAAACCCTCCATAGCTAGTGTAAGAATCTCAACTTGTTTCCGTCATTAGATAAACAATCTTGGTTCTTTATTTTGATGGAGAACAATATCTGTACTTTAAGTACCCAACCCTCCCACCTACAGGGGTTAGTACTGGGATAGATACCTTTATAATTGTCTTACATCCTGGTGGCTGATTCAAAAAAGTACCAAAAACACTCCTTAAAGATATTGGTCCAAACGAAAACATTATGGCATCATGAAATTGCTGCTGATTTTTTTTCTCTCTGCATCAAACCCAAAATATGCTCTCTTAGATTGTGATCTGGTTACTGTGGAAGTTGCGCCGGGCATTTGCTGTAAGAGTCTTTGCCCTTTTCGGGCTGATTCTACAGTAACGCGAGAATATTTTGGATCGGGCCGAGTTTCAGCCTCATCGTGCGTCCTGTATCGTGTTGTATACTATACAGGGGTAACAAGGGGCGATTAGCTTCTTACAACCACCTCCCAAAAAGGAATTGTAAGTTTGGGAGAAAATCAAACATGTTTAAAATTTAATTGGTGCACGTGAGGTGTTTGTGGGTAAATTCTGCTGTTAGGGCAGAGCTGTGAGTGTCTATGGCTGCTTATCCTCCTGCAGCAGTGTGTTGCACTGAGCTTGTCGCAGATATTTTTTATTTATGCACAATTTTGAAGCCTGGTCTGCGCTATGTTATTCCACGCCACAACACAAGAGGGACAATCAGGAACTAGCTGTGGGTCTAGATACTTCCGAGGCAGTGAGGAAGCGGGGGCAAGTTTGTCCGACAACGGAGGGACGGACAAGAGGGCCAAATAGAGCGGGGAAAAAGGGTCCCAGTGTTCTCGCGCACATCGCTCTTCTAGCTGGTCCATCTTCACCAGTCTTTTTCCCCAATGGCGGTCCTACAAACAAAACAAGCCGGTAAGGTACCAAACAAGTAACACGTATAGTGTAGAGTGGACGCAGATTTGACCAATCAGAGGCCTCCTGTCTGTGGCACGTCTGCGGTCACCTACAATTTCTGAGAGGTGCACCAGAGTGGCCGCAGAAGGGGCGGGTGCACATTTGCTTTCACTATGACACACACCCAGACGACCTGGTTTCTGAGTATAAATCAGCCTTATGAGCCAATTTACCAGAACCTCATGCACTGCGCATGTGCAAACAAGGGAGTTGTTCTTCCTCAAGACTACCAAGTCCGACCAGCGCCAAATCTCACTGCATAGTTTGGTTTCTGGACGTACAGTGTGAGCAGTTAGATCGTATCAGAGCTTCGGGCCGTACAGTGTAAGAACATATATCGTGAGCCGTGTGGTTTCGTAGTACAGTTTGAGCTGTAGCTGAGTATAATGATTGAAAATGTCGTACAGTGTATGCCCTGCCTTAGAGGAACACAGTGAACCTCTCTTGTTCATGAAACTTTTCAGAGAGGATTTAAACTTTGTACTACGGTGCATTATCCTGCCGCCATCATAACGGGGTAGACAGGGTCAGTAACACATTAAGGTGGGTCTGAGGCAGAGATGGGGGATCTGGTGTCAACAATTCATCTCTATGTCATGTATTTGTTTTGCACAGAGAATGAACCAGGTGAGTCCAATCTGCACAGATTAAACCAGATTGGACTCACCTGGTTCAGTGGTCGGGCAGAACCAATACGTGACATAGAGATGACTTGTTGACTGCAAATTCCCCATCTCTGGTCTGAGGTTTTAAATTATGGTCAGATTTTGTCGCCACACCTTTACTCCACCATTAACAGCCTCCACGGTTGATACGATGCAGGACGCACCCAGACTTTCTTGCTTTTTGACGATACTATATACGTAAATGGTAGTTTCTTATTCCTGTTCTTAACTTGGTGGCGCTCTGGCACATTTACCTCAAGATTTCACATGTTTTAAATTCAGAGATGATCCTCCACATAATGAGGTTGTAAAAGGTGATTATCCAGGCTATGATTGTGTTCCTGTCACTTGAAACCAGTCTACCCATTGTGCTTTCTTCCAAACCATTAAACCGAGAGAGATCTGCAAAGGAATATTCCAGATTTTTAAAATTTCAAACTACATTTCCCTATTTCAGCAAATGGTTTAGATGCCTAAATGCATTGAGTAGCTGCAATGGGATTTATGTTTCCGAGGAACTGAACAGGTGAACCTACTATAGAGGGCGGTGAGTGTATCCTGATGAACTCAGCGGTAAAGTTACTTTAAAAACGGCGAGGGATGAAAGCAGTTTGTTTTATTGCAGAGAACAGAGGGTCTTTCATCATTCTCAAAGCAAGAAGGATGGGAACATTGGGACAGAGCGCAAAGTGTGACCCCGGGGCCCGGACTTTCTGCCACAGATGAGAGGTGGACACAAAGGCAACAAGGAGGCAGGAATAAAAGAGGTCATGACTTGGGTAGCAGCTTTTTAAGCCCAAACAGGATGCATTTAAAGACGGATTCCTTTTACAAATGGTCTCACATATGATGGTAGGTTTCATGATGGATTCTGTGATGGTGAGCAAACAGAAACCATGAGACTTCCACCTTCATGCCTCACAGTAGGTATAAGGTTCCCTTTGTGGAATGCATGATTTGGTTCCATCAAACAAGCACTTTTATCTGAAACAAGTACTTCCTTCCTTGACATGTCAGGGAACAATCCGTTAAATTTTGGTAATCAGCCAGATTAAGATTCAGATACAGGAATTTATTAAAGGATTTTTTAACATTGTTTAAAGGGGGTATTTGGCAGAGCAATAGGTTCCCACCCAAACCAGTGGATGGCAGCAGTGAATAGTTTCAGCATCAAGTATTATACTAAAGACAAAAATACAAAAAGGCCAACAGAGAGAGTCTGGCTGGTTTGTTAGCAGGATTACTTGAAAAGTTATACACGGATTTTGATGACATTTTATCAGTGGCGCGCCACATGTCGTTGGTAATGATCCAGACATTTTACTTTCAATTTGTTAATTTTGTTTTTTTTATGTGTCCTGTCTGGGGATGTGGCAATAAGAATAATTATCTTGATGCCAAAAAGAGCCCAAATGGTTTAACTTTCACAAGTGGAGCAGTACGGCTATTGCCATATTTTACATTGAATCATGCATAGAAATAGCTTTATTATAATTATGATAAGTAGAACAGGAAAGGAAAAACAGGAAAAAAGGAGAAAAGATGAAAGAAAGAGGAGATAAAAGTGAGATAACAATAAAACATCTTCAGTCTCATTCATCAAATGCAAAGAGATGTAAAAATAACATTTTGTTAATTCCGTACAAGTTTAAAAAAAATATCCACTGGACTTGGTTTCCAAGATTGGAGGACGTTTTGCCATCTCTTCAAATCTTGGAAACCAAGTCCAGTCGATATTTTTTAACTTTTACAGAATGGCTATGACCTGGATGACTGAGAAACTTCATCAGCAACATTTTGTAAATTTTTTTAAAAGTTTCATATTTTTAAAAAGGTTTATTTTGTAGGTGAATATTAATGAAAGGTGTAAATTAGCCCGAACTGGGTGTGATTAGTAAACAGGTAAAGGATCCGCAGATTTTTATCTGAGCAACAGATGAAGTAAAACAACAAGTTTGAAGTCATTTTTAATCCCATGAGGCTGATTTCAAAAAAGATGGATCAATCCTGAGAGAAGGCGGACAGATGTTCTTGGATCATGAAAATGGTCATTGCGCACCAAAGGTCGAGTCTTCACTCCCAGAGAGAGAGAGAGAGAGGGAGAGAGGGAGGGAGAGATGGGGAGGAAGAGGAGGGTGGACGGATCGTCTCTCATCCAGAGAGATTTTCAGCGGCGGCTGAACGCTTCAACCGCTCAGGAACATTTTCCCAACCATCTCTCTTTCATCCCAGTTTTCTTTTTTCTCTCCTCCTGTGGGGTTAGAGGTGACTTTCCCCTGAGAAAGCAACGCATGCCTCCCCGCAGAGAGGAGCCACGGCTGTGATTCAGCTCCGTCTCCATCTCCGTCCTGCCGGGAGGATGTGCGCGCCGCCGCTCAACAAGTCTCCGCTGTTTTTCCGCGGTTAACCGTTGATGGCGGCGGGATGGAGATAGCCTTGGTGAGTTTTGAGAGCGGCGGCGCTAAGGGGAGCGGCGGCGGAGGCAGCAATGCCGAGGAGAGCTGCAGGAACGCGCTGGAGGTCCCTCAGCCGGGGTTCGTTCAAAGTGGACTGGGAGAGGAGTTCGGTAAGGAGCTGAACACCCGGGGGAGCCCCCAGCAGCAGCAGCAGCAGCTGCAGCAGCTGCGCAGCCCCTGGAAGATCAACGACATGAACAACACTCTGAGCTGCAGCGAGAACGCCATGGATGCGCTTTTACGCGCGGACCACAGTCCCCACCTGTTCGATGAGGACATGTTGGACATGGACATGGACACGGAGAGCAACGAAAGGGTTCTCATCAACATAGCCGGGCTCAGGTATGAGACCCAGCTGGGCACTTTGAACCAGTTCCCGGACACTCTGCTGGGAGACCCGGCCAAGAGGATCAAGTACTTCGACCCGCTCCGGAACGAGTACTTCTTCGACCGCAACAGGCCCAGCTTTGACGGGATCCTTTACTTCTACCAGTCCGGGGGGAAGATCCGCAGACCCGTCAACGTTTCCATCGACGTGTTCGCGGATGAGATCCGGTTCTACCAGCTGGGAGAGGAGGCCATGGAGAGGTTCAGGGAGGATGAGGGCTTCATCAAGGAGGAGGAGAAGCCGCTGCCGCAGAATGAGTTCCAGAAGCAGGTCTGGCTCATCTTCGAGTACCCGGAGAGCTCCAGCCCGGCGCGGGGCATCGCCATCGTGTCCGTCATCGTCATCACCATCTCCATCATAACCTTCTGCTTGGAGACGCTGCCAGAGTTCCGGGACGAGCGGGAGCTGGCGGTGAGCAGCCGGCTGGACAACAGCACCGCGCCGCGGCCCTCCCTCAACATCACCGACCCCTTCTTCATCGTGGAGACCACCTGCGTCATCTGGTTCACCTTTGAGCTGATCGTCCGCTTCTTCGCCTGCCCCAGCAAGTCCGAGTTCTCCAAGACCATCATGAACATCATCGACATCATGTCCATCATGCCTTACTTCATCACGGTGGGCACGGAGCTGGCGGAGCAGCAGGGCCAGGAGCACCAGAACGGCCAGCAGGCCATGTCCCTGGCCATCCTCCGGGTCATCCGCCTGGTCCGGGTCTTCCGGATCTTTAAGCTCTCCAGGCACTCCAAGGGGCTGCAGATCCTGGGTCAGACCCTCAAGGCCAGCATGCGGGAGCTGGGGCTGCTCATCTTCTTCCTCTTCATCGGGGTCATCCTCTTCTCCAGCGCCGTGTACTTTGCAGAGGCGGACGAGCCCGAGTCCCACTTCTCCAGCATCCCGGACGCCTTCTGGTGGGCCGTGGTCACCATGACAACGGTGGGCTACGGCGACATGCGGCCGGTGACGGTCGGGGGGAAGATCGTGGGCTCCCTGTGCGCCATCGCCGGCGTGCTGACCATCGCGCTGCCGGTTCCGGTCATCGTGTCCAACTTCAACTACTTTTACCACCGGGAGACGGACCAGGACCAGTCCAGCCTGAAGGACGAGCCCAGCGGGGCCCCGGAGAGCCCGGAGGTGAAGCGCAAAGGCAGCAGATCCTCGGTGAAGTCTCAGGATGTGGAGAAGAGCGCGGCTGACGGCGCGGCGGTGGAGAAGGCGAACATTAAAGCCAACAGCAGCTCGGACTTCAAGAAATCCCTTTACGCGTTCTGCCTGGACACCCGGGAGACGGACCTGTAGCCCCGCAGGACCCAGACTCGGTCTGATTCATCAAGTCCTGCAGTTCAAACTGAAACCCACACTTTAATCCCACACCCATCAGTGCATGCATGCAGCAGAGCGGCCCTTTAACCCCGCAGGAGGACATCCATGAACTCTGCGGGCTGCAGGATGAATTAGTGGGAAATGGGACATCAGGCCTCTGCAGAGGATAATCAGGGACAATCAGGACTCTGGATAATTACTGGACATGGCGGAGGATTAACCACACTCTGTGTACATAATGTAGGAAGAGTGAAAGAAAAAAAATACTTTATTCCTTCCTACACTTAGTCATGATGTTTACACCAAGCAGATGTGTACATATTCCCCACATCAGGATGGAGATTTAAGGATTTGGTGTTTTTTCTCTTTTTTGAAGGAAGGAAGTCTATTTTTGAGATGCAGACACGTTTTATGGAAAAGATTACTTTTTTTGTTTGGTTTTCTGGGAGTGGACCTCAGCCTTGTTGTTTCCGATCCATTTATTCTAAAGAACTGTTTTATTTCTAAGGGGAAAAAAGGACATAAAATAAGAAAAAATAAAGAAAAGCCAAGAAGAGACAAGCAGAGAGCATCAGGAGCAACAAACTCTGACAGGTTAGTCCTAAACTCTAACCTTCCTATTTAATCTAAACTGTTGGTTCTAACATGTTCGCTGCTTCTTCAGCAATAATTACAGGAATTTCAGGTTTTCCTTTGAATCGATACAACTTGATTTGGTGTTTGAAACATAATAAGCATGAATGCATCTAAATAAAAATGATGTAAAAAATGTAGCATTTGCCAAACATCTGTAATTTAAACTCCTTAGAATAGAATAAATAAGCGCTGATTAAAGACTAAATCTGCAGTGTTTTCAAAAAGTGCCTTGAAACAAACTCTACGTATCAACCTGAATGCTCAGTTCCCACAACAATGGAGCATGGTGGTGGCACTATCATGATGTGGGGATGATCTTCAGGGGGAAGAATTAAGCTGGTTAAATGTAATGTACCTTGCTATCCTGGAAGAGAAGCTGTTAGAGGCTGCGTCCGATTTTATGATTTCAAATTAAAAATGTAAAAACGAAATTTTTTTATATCAAAATATAAAAGCAAAGAGGCTTTTCAAAGCTGGTATATTTAACCTTCTTCAGATGCTCCTTTTGCTGTAAATTATGCAGCTGAAAAAAGATGCGTGCCAATAAAGAGGAGGAGAATTTTATGCAAAGATATGCAGAAAAAAAATTAATAACTGCTCAGTTTTATTTTGAAAAGAGAGGAAGATAAACAAATAAGATGAAATACAAGACTACAATAATAAAAAATAAAAAAAGGAAATCTTATATCTGATGAGGTTAATTTCAGTAACGGTGTCTGTCTGCTGTTACCACGTCTGTCATCCAGCATATTTGAGTCAACAAAGCGGCCTAGTCAAAGCCCAACTGAGAATTTTTTCATTTCACTTTTATTTTATTTGCTAATTAATTTGGGATCACGGTCAGAAAAGATGAGGCTCAAAGAGCAAAGCTGCAGATCCAAGAATCATCAGGAAGGCAAAAATAATTCAAATTCAGAGATCAAGAAAGAAAATATCACATGAAATTAGGAAGTTTAAAAAGTATCACCATCATTTACAAGACGAAAAAAAACGTTTGCCATGTTTGTTGATTTAGATCTAATTTATTATTTCTCTGGTTAAATGTTTCCACAGTCTGTGCTTGTTTTTAGTTCTGGGTGGTTATTATGTTCTTATTTTCAGTCTCATTTAGAAGTTTCCTTTAAGTTAATTAGTATCCTTAATTAGTCAAAAAATATCTGCCGACTTGCTAATTTCATCCATACATTTGAATATCAACTGGAGTAAATACAATATGCATTTTTAAAGTGATTATTTCATTTTCTAAGGGTGAAATATATCCGAAGCAATCCGATTATAAAAGGAACATAGGAATCAATAATTCGCTGTGATCAACGACAGGTTTTTAGCTCAGTTTTAGATGTTACACAATCTGAAGCTATTCCGCTGAGAATCAAAGTGGAAAAAAGAGATTTTTTGTAGCGATGATGTGTATTAATCTGAGTTAAGATAACATTTGACCACAAATAACAATAACGCGCATCTAAAATTCACAAAAAAACATTTTTCGGGTTTATTGAAAAACGATTTGCTGTGTATATGATACATGAGTATATAAATAAACATCATTGGACCAATCGAACTCGGTAGTGGTGATATGATGGTCAGGAGCTACTTTGCTGCTTCAGGTCCCTATTGTGGCCTGGCCTAGTCAAAGTTCAGGCATCAATTTGATTTGATGTTGAAAACCCTTTAATTAAACACGTCTGTAAAGTTAGACTTAAGGTCCTCCGCGGTGTATAAATGCCCCAGCTTGTTATCAATGATGGTATTTAAATGAAGGAAGTGAAACAAATACAACAAATATTGGTTTGAGATGATTAAGGGACGTCCTAAAAAATGCAGAAAACCAAAACAACATGAATTTCTCAGGCAATCTGATGCATTTTGAATGGATTTGTTCTGCTTCTCTTTCCATGAATTTAAGTTAGAAAGATTCTGCTGCAAATTAAAATGTACAATTAGGCTCATTAAGATGCAGGAAGGTACCCTGAGCAAGATGGCGGCCCCACAACACTCAAAAGAATCAGTTTATTATCCCTGACTCTTCTTAAGTTTGTTAGAAGTGGACAAAGTTCAGCAGGTGGGAAGTGGATTTGCTCTTCCGCAGCAGAGGACAGATGGACTCTGCAGGCGCGTCCAGCCGTCAGCTGTCGCAGCATTTTCCCCGCAGCAGATGGGAGCTTCCTGCACTTTTGTCCTCAGAGACCTCCAAGTGCTCCGAACAGGCACAGAAGCGCCTTGAAACCCGGAACGCTTTGGATATTTGTGAAGCATTTAATGAAGCAAACTGCTGACGGATTTGAGTTCTCATCATTTAAAGAGATGTTTTCATCGTTCACACTGAACTGGAAAAATAAAAAAGTGAAAATATAAATCCTCGAGTAAAAACAAAACAAAGCACCTCTGGCTCCAGTTGTTTAATGAAATCAGCTTCAGACGGCATCTGTTCCATTAGGACCAAAGCCTTCAGAATCAATACCGCTCTTTGGTTTCCCTCCTTCTAACAGATTTTAGAGAAACGATTTGCCTGTTAGCGGATTTATTGTCCACTTTATCCAGTCACTAATCCTACAATTACAGATGTGTGTTTCGGCCAATTAAAACAGGCAATTAAACCTACTTTTACAGAAACTTTCCAGAACATTCAGGTTTCCCCGGATATGAAGATAACTTACTTGGAACATTCTGGCTTCTTTACAAGAACTTATAGGGCAACTTTTAGAACCCTGTCTTACTTCAGCAGAACCTTTACAGCAGAAGAGGTCCTGTGATTAGTGGACTGTGATCCAGACTCAACCTGATTTAAAACATTTTATAAATTACCACATGTCCTCTGACGACAGTGTCTAACTTCCCTTGCGCCTCTTCTCCTGTTAATACGGTAAAGCCCTGGGGAGCGTCC
>JAGKQL010000003.1:92008-110989 GCA_018398635.1 Cyprinodon brontotheroides | reverse complement strand
ATCAATCTGACTGGATGATCTGGTGAACTGGATCTATAAAGTGACCTTAGATGGCATGATGTGAATTGATGTGCTTAGAAATAAACTGAATTGATATTATTTAGCCTTGTTTGCTTCAGTAGTGTTTATATCCAAGTTACCAAAACGGTAACTTGGATGATAAACAATCATGTTGTATCTTAAAATAATGCACAAAGTGGTATTTCACTGGATATATGCATCTTCTGATAAATACTCATGACTTCTGTTTACTAAGCAGCAGCTCCTCTCTGTCCTGTGAAAAGAAAGATTGATAAATAAAATAAAAAATGCGTAGACAAAAAAGATATTTCAAAATATCAAAAATTTTAAATTATTGATTAATCATTAAGAGTAGACGAACTCCAAAGCATGTTATTCACTGAAATAACAAACAACTCAGAGCAAAAATGTAGTCAAAACGGTGAAAAGTATTTATATAATTAACATTGAAGTATTTGTCAGTATATTGCTCTAGCTAGAGCTAAGTTACCTAACAAGAAAATATGTTTATCTGGATTCTATTTATTAGACATTTTGGTGTAAATGCTGCTAGCGTTGTTCCGATAATAACATTTCAAACTAGATATAGATCATGAGGATTAATAAAAAAAAAACAGTTATAAAGATTTAAAAAATATATATTATTCTGAAAATTCTGCCTTTTCTATTTTAACATAGAACATGCTTTTTCATTAGAATCAAAGATGCTACTTTAAAAAAAATTTGTAAATGAGAGCAAGAAAAAAAAACCTCCCAAATATAACATCATATAGATTTTTTTGTTTTCTAAAGTATTATTCTTTTAACTCATACTTGGCGAGGATTGTACGCCCGCTTAGCATCATATCCGAGTACAGCATTTGATTTCCGATACGTCTCTGTCAGGATTTGGTTACGGATTTTTGACCCAAAAGCAGAGCCAGGAAGGCAGAGGTGAATTTCTTTAGATTTAATGAAAGGGTAATTGAAAACAAAAGCAGATTATCCAAAAATCCAATAATGAAAACAAAGTCCAAACTAACATGAAACCAGGAGTCCAAAAATCCAAAAGAATCAAACATAAAAACTAGTAAAAACTAACCAGAAACCATGGAGCATTATCAGGGGAATCACTGTCACAACGCAGAAGTTTGGACGAAGTTAGGCGGTGTTGGACGAGGACCCAGCAAAGGAGAACTCCTGAACAGAGAGGGCTTTTTTAAAGCGAGACTGAGACAAAGAGGGGGGCTAGTTAATGAGGAAACTCTGGGAGCAGGTGTGCACAGACATCAGCAGAGGGAAAGAGAGCCATTACAGAAGAAGGAGAGAACAACACACACAAGAGGGCAGCAGAGAGCAACAACTAGAGAAACCTGGGAGACTGGAAATAACAACAAAAATGTTAATTAAAATTACTAGGACTATAAAACATGGAGAAAACTAAACACTAAACACTAAAGAAAACCTAACAGAACCCAGACTCAGGACAGGACAGTATCGACTAAATATTGACTTGACCTAATTGCTCGCAATCCTCCGGTATTTCTATTTAAAGTTATCATTTTGTAAATGGCCAAAACCCTTGTAGTTTTTTAAACTTAAGTTTAATAAATAGTTTTTTACCCATTTCCGCACATCATATGTTGCTTGAGTCATAAAGTGGGGTAATTACATTTGCCATTAAATTAAATGATTACTAAAGGTTTTAAAATGTAATTTTATTTGATTTATTGCTTCCATCATCAGATGCTGCTGTTTTTGCCATTTGTTGACAAGTTAAATGTTTGCCTCATTAAGAGCAGATTTACTTTTACCACTAAACAATGAAACTGAAATGTTGAGATTATTTGAGGCTCTTCAACATTAGCAACATATCCCACATTAAATGCAGCTAAATGAAATAGCCGCGCTCTGCAGGATGCATCAATTAGCCCGATCTAACTGGACTTTCCAGGAGGACTGGACGACATCCAGGCAGCTGAAGTTCTGGCAGAGATCCTTGTAATCCGGTGTACCGGCTGCTGATTCAAATTAGGAGCAGCCGTCTGCTGCTGGCAGCTGCATAAACAGAGAGCGGCGCAGTGACGGATAAAACACTAAAAATCAGATTCATTTAGGATGTTTCCTGGTTCACTGCTAATCTGTCAGGGTTTTATATTTGGTACCAAGGAGCCGAACAATTCATCTGAATAATTTTTCTTTAAACACCAACTCCTTCAATCCGTTTTGTATGTATTTTTGCGAGAAGCACGGATCTGGATCTGGTTTCAGAATCTATCCAGTATGTTTGGGGACAGACTGGCTGCAGGATCTTCCAGAGGTTTGTCCTTAGGTCTGGACACCGGAGCAGTGGGGTAGTCTATGCGATACAGCATATAACTACTAAAAAAATCACATTAATTTGTGTATAACGACCTAAAATATGCAGAATTTGAATGGAATCAATGTTTAAGGAGTTCTGTCTTTGTTAATTTCTAAGTTATTTTAGTTGTGAATGAGAGAGAGACTAGATCTGCAGCTAGATTGGCAACATTTGAGCCCTCTTTTATTTCCTCCTATATGGGTTGGTAGTGCAAACTGAATGCCACCACAGACCTGGGAAAGCCATGGATGCCATTATAATGATAAATATAAAAGAGAGAACGTGGAGCAGCTGGAGGGAGGGGGTCCTGGCCACGGCGAATGACTGGGAGATGCAGACCTGAAGAAGCAGCTTAAATTCCCTGAGGTGATAGCCCACACTAGCCTGAGACCAGACATTGTTCCGTGGTCTAAAGGTACCAAGCAGGTGGCGCTCATGGAGCTGACTATCCCCTGGGAAGAGAGGATGGAGGAGGCCTATGAGCGTCAGCTCAATAAATACCAAGCCCTCATCCTAGAGAGCCAGCAAAATGGATGGAAGACCTGGAATCTCCCAGTGGAGGTGGGCTGCAGAGGCTTTGCTGCTCGCTTTGGAGAGCCCTTGGACTGCTGGGAACTGAAGGGCTGGCCAGGAAGCGGCGTGTGGCCAACGCCACCGAGTGGGAGGAGGAGGAGGCATCTCGCTGGGTTTGGATGCAGCGTGAGCTGCGCTGGCAGAACTGAAGACAGAGTTGAGTGGCATTCAGTGGGGGTGGGTCTGCCGTTGAGCCCCTCCGAGGTGTCATGGGCTTAAATCAACTAAACACCAGTGAAGGGGGGGGTGCCCATTGGACAACCTGCTGAACCTACCCAGCTCCTATTCCAGGAGAGAGAGAGCGATGGCCATTTGGGCCAGTGGCGATCTCCCTTATCGTATTTTGCATATGCCTCTAAAATCTGTTTTAATAACTGAGTTTATCAAGCAAAGGACAACCAGGGAAAGTCTAGCGTCTGCAGGTTGTGGTAGAGCTCTGCTGCAGGAGGCCGTCTGAGGTGTTGGAGTCTCGCTGCTCAATCTGACCGCAAGACAGGGGTGTGCAAACCCTGCAGCGTAACTTCTACATACTTTCTATACCCAAAACACATATGTGATCAATTATATTAAAATGAATATTGATTTGCACTGCCGACTGCTTATATTTGCACTGCCGACTGCTTATATTTGCACTGCCGACTGCTTATATTTGCACTGCCGACTGCTTATATTTGCACTGCCGACTGCTTATTCACAGCACCAATTGTTTACATTTACATCTGCAGTAACGTACTTTAACTGTAAAATCCAATTAGCTTCCACTGCGCTTTAATTTAGATAGCTTCTGGCCAAACTTTATTTATTAATTTTATAGTAAAACCCGTCTCATTGCCTTGTATCTGTGCACTGACAATAAAGTTGAATCTAATCTAAAAATAAGCATTAAAAATAAATAGTAAAAACACAAAATCCACAGCTGAAATAGAATATTATGAAATATAAAGTAAATCTGAATATTTAGCCCGTAAAATATTTTATGTGGTTAAGTTTAAACGTCTTTTCTATTTTGAATGTGCTAAAAGTTTAAAGATTACTACTTTTTTTATACAATGCAGATCAAGAACAGTCTAAGGAAACTATAGGAAATGCAAAATGTTAATATTTTCAGTTATTTAACAAAGTCCAGTGGTTTGTTTTTTAACTTTTTTGTAATGATTATGACCTGGATGACTGAGAATCTCCACCAGCACACTGATAAAGTTTTGTTTGACTGTTTTTGGTCCAAAAGGTTTTCCTAAAATGAATTAAAAGAAATGATCAAAAATAAACTAGACTTAGACGCTGGTCCAGATATCAGAGGTGAATCGATTCATTGACTTCTCTGTCTTAGTTTGGAGAGAAATTCTATGGGGATTCTAGAGGATTTCATTTAAGTTCAACACTAAGTCACAGATATTAAAACATAAGAAATAAAACTAGCACTCCAACTCAAAGCAGGACAAACGATGTGTTTTTAAAAGAGACTGAACACCAAAGAAAAGAGTCCAGCAGATGGAAGCAGTTTGAACCTACGTTTGATTCGGGTCTCGCTGCTTTTTAGTGACAAATAAAGCCGATGAAGTGATCAAACATGGAGAGAAAAATCAATTACTGTTGAGATATTTTAATAAACTTAATTCAAGGTCCTGGCCATTTCTCCAAGTTAAAACAAAACGTCATCTGACAGGATGGATCAGAAGGGCATTTCAAAGTAGAACGATGAGTCATGCATGAAAAGGAATGACAGAGGAGGAAGAAAAGTTTAGCCTCTAGTCAGTTTGGTTGGTAACTTATAATTACACCACAATAAAAAAAAGAAATACTCCTGCACCATTAGATCGTGTTAATAAACAGAAAACAGGGTTTTATTTTTTACTCCAGTCTGCTGGATATGCTTTGACTGAGTATTTATAAATTATTTCACAATATTTACACTATTTTTTTAATGAATATGTGCAAATATATAAGACACACCCGACAAGATGAACGCATACATCTGTCATCCCTGATATTTCTTCTATTTTTTTGTAAAGCAAGCTCAACAGCAGGTTCTTTTCTTTTTTCTTTTTTCTTTGCATTTCCCAAACCGTTTTTCTGCACAACCTTTGCAAAGCAAACAGTTTTGTTTTTTTTGGAAAATTACATTTTTGTCCTTTCCCACTGAACACACATTAAAATATGCTGACATTTCTATATTTATATAAACTATCAGAATACAGAATGTCTAATTTTTTCAGAACAGCAATGTTTACAGCACAGAGAAAGCGTTTAACATTTACAGCATCCTCCAAAAACTGCAGGTGCTTTTGATGCAGGAGGAAAAAACGCTTCGACGTGGTTGGCTGCAGCTTTTCATCTGTGTTTTGCATCATACTTTATGAATGATTTGTGTTGCTTATAAAATGTTTTAAATGAATGTTAAGATATTAATATAGCTAGGATTAAATTGTGATTTTAGAGGATTTTGATCCGTGAGTAAAAAGAGGCCGATTGACTTTTATTTTTATTTTTTTTGACTGCAGCAGGTCCAATTACAGTAGTAGCCAATCAAAATGTCCCTACATTCCTTAACGGGTCCTTGGCTAGTCCCTTACAATTCCTTTTATAACATCTAAATTATTCTTTATGTCATGAATAGGAACATTAAGATCTAAAGAGAAGCGATATCTCCTGGTCAGACCCTGTAATTCAGTGAAAGTGAAAAACATATGCACATCCAGGAGAAGGCCAGGGGCTGGAAGTTGGAGGGGATTTTGATGCCATTGGGCTAGCTTTGACAGGGAGGGGCCATTTTGAATGGCTGCTACTGTAGGAACATTTATTTAAGGTCTGAGGAAATTATATTTCTTTCATATTCTTTGTTTAGAGTGAAATTTTTATTAAATGAAGTTTTAGGGAAAGTGCCTTGGTGCAGAAGGAAGTTTAGTTTTGTGTAATTCGGTGTTTTTTCTTTTTTTATCAAAACATTTTTCTTTTAATGCTTCTTAGATTTAAATGTTTAAGTATGAAAAGCTAGAATTAGTTTAAAAAAGAAATATGATATAAACCAGCATATAAAGCCAACATGTACCATCTTTAAGCAACGGTAAACAGAACTCAAACTAGTTGTCTGCACTTTTTTTGCATCTCAATGAGAACAATGTTTATATTTTTAAGTTAAACAGCTGAAATACTAAATATTAGCAAAAAAAAAACGACATCTCCTGTTAGGATACGTGTTTTAGTATCTTGTTTTTTTTCTTTTTTATTTCTTAGATTAAGAAACTAAAAAGAAAATGGAATTTCACAGGAAATTATTTTAGGCCCCATTTTATTTACCTTGGTTTTTATGATCATATCGAAAAGTATTTTAATCTTAAGGTAAAAATAAAATCATGGTTCATCTTTTTTGTACCTGGTTATTCATCTGAGGGATTGTTCTTGCAGATTTCAAGAAAAATACTCAAAAAAAGAATTTAAAAAAAAAGAATCTTTTCAGAAGGACATCAGTATCTTTATTATTTTTCACTAACATATCTTTGGAGAATCTCCCCCTTATTTCATCTTTTCTTTCGTAATGTTTTCTGTTAAAGTTCTGTTTCCTATTGACTTTTCTGACCTTGAACTCCACGCCTTGCTGAGAAAGCCAGATCTGAGCCCACTCTTTAAGTCGCGTCCTCCAAAACTTCAGAAAGGAGATTATAAAAGTCTGCAGCTGTCAGGATGAGTGATGTCTCATTTCACTGAGGGCTGAGAGGCGGTCAGAAAGCATCCATGACTAAACTGAGCTGCAGTCCGAGCAGTTGCTATATGACACATAATATCCACAACATTTACATGCAATACGCCATAACGGTGCTATTTTTATCTACGTTAATGCATTTAATTTCTACGGGTATCTACTGCTGTGGGTGATGGAAAAATCAGGGAGTAATTAACTGTGCATAAACACTCTAGTTTGAAACTATTAGAAATAAAAAGGTGAAACTGAGGCTCAGTTGTAGACACGACCAAAGCTTTTGGCAGCGGAAGCTGAATATAAAGATGGAGGAGAGGCTTGAATTCACAGGGATGATTAACATGAGCTTCAGTCTGCAGCGACCTCTGACTCTGCACAGGCCAGCAAAGTGCTCCGAGCGCATGAGACAAAGCAAAGAGGAAGTTACATAACGCACACATTCATAGAAAAATATAAATATATCTGAGCGCGCACACAGAGAGAGCCGGTCCTCAGCTGCAGGCTCCAATGCTGCCTGAAAAAAAGAGGCAGATCATCCAGAGAGCAAAGATTGGACAGAATGAGCGACTCTTTCAGCCTCCATCGCTGATTCTGCTGCTAATGTAGCTTAGCGGACTTTTATAGAATAAACCATCAGAGCTTCTGCAGGCTTTTAAATGAGATGTAAAACTCTTCTTTAAAAGAGAAGTCCGTTCACATGGGTGGTTCTAGAAAGGGGCCAACGGGGGCCAGGGCCCCTGTAGCTAATGTCCAAAGAAATGACTCAAAGAAATTCTAAAGATGATCTGCCCTGTAACAGGCATGGTTACTGAAAGGTCCTTTGGATCTATTTAATTTTTTTCTTTACAAATTGTATTTTATGAACTATTTAAAAAACATTAAGGCGATAGCTTCAGTGGTATTGAGATATATGATCCCAGTTTTCATCTGGCTAAATGTTTTTCCAAAACAAATCAATAACATACTCAAATTTTTTACAGCTGAGAATTTAACAGTTTTCTTAAATTCTAATTCAGATTTTATAGAAAACTGTAATTTCAACTTAAATTAAGTCATAAATATGTAAAATTCCAAAATTTCTGAATATATATTCACCTAAAAAGACATTTAGAATTTTAATGAAACTTAATTGAATAAGAAGTCTCACTTCCTGTTTTTTTTTATTTCATGCTTTTTCTGGGCCCCTCATGAAAACACACTGACCCCCTCCTGGGCCCCCTGGTACATTTGGTCTAGAACAGACCGTCTGCGAAGTGGCGCAGTGAACAATCAATGGATCATTACTACAAACGTCTGAGAAAGTTCTTGAAATCTGAAATGATTCCATCTGTTCAATAAATGATCAGTGTTTTTAATTCAGAGTCATTTCATGTGAATGTGTGCTTTACTGGAGGCATCATCCATGTTTGTCAAAGAAATTCACTACTGCGCCACCTACTGGTTAGTGACATTGTCACGGGTGCGTGTATCGGGCTGTTGATCAAGTCCCAGCTGCTGTATCTGGTGTGTTGTCACAACGCCGCCATTATCCAAGTCGCTCTTGAAAACATTCTTCTTCCAAATGTTGGCCTCTACATATTACGGGTTTTTCTCTGGCCAGAGGAAGTTCGATTTTGGCAAAATCCTCCTCTTCAAGTTGGCGCATCCAACGCACCAACCCGTCGTCCGAGGATCAGGAATCAGAAAGGTGGAATAACTCTTTTTCACTTTTTACCCGATGTATTCCAGCGTCCAGCTGCCACCGCCGCAGTCGGGCACTTTGTCAGTTTCACTATAGCTCTGGTGAATTTACGTATGGTGAAAGTCCTCCCCAAATCTTCACATACCATGTTGTTGATTTGCAGATGATGTCTAGTAGTTCCCATTGATTTTAGCTTGGAAAGCGGGGAGAAACACGCTAGGCTTACCGCACCGTGACGTCACTGCTGGAAGATGGCGGATGGCAGGAGGAGGGCTACTATATTTGGGCAAAAATGGCCCGCTCAGTCATGGCATGGCAGACTCAGTGATTGCAACGAAAATTGGTATTTAAATTTTTTTACTGATTAACTCTAAATTCATTAAATCACCACAAGCGTATTAGTATTAGATATAAATGATGATCCATTGATCATTCCTCGCCTGAGCCTAACTTTTCCTTTTGCAATTAATCTCAGTACTTGTTACGTGATTCATCATATTAAAAGGAACATTTTTTCTATGTAATCCTGCAATTAAATCTAACTTCAACCAGACAATTTTCTTCTTCTTTTATGGTAACAGTGTCCAAATTTAACTTTGCATCTCATCTTGAAAAACGATTTATTTTGGTTTGTGGTGAAAAACAAGTTGGTGCAGCACTGAGTCAGGAACTGAGAAATGAATTGTCTCGGATGAAACTACTTATTCTATTTTATTTTTTTTTAAAACCAACAGGTCATAATGAAAAAAAATTAGGTTAAATGAAACAAAACTAACGAGTCTATTTTTAAGTATAAGGAGTAGAAAGTAGAGATAATATAAGACGTAGAAATAGAAAGTATAGATAAGTTATATTTCTACGCTAACAAAGTGTTTGTTCTTTGTTACTTGACACCTCTGATTAATTAAGAGGAATCTTTCAGGTCCAGCTGCATCCATCACATTATAAACACCATGTTTGACTTTATTTATGCTTTAATGAGTTATTTTAATACCAGATTTAACAGGATTCAAGCAGTTTTCACCTAAATTTCTGTCTCACCAGTTAACCCGACTTCTTCTCTTGTTTCTTGAGTCCAGCTGCCTCTACCTTAGCATGAAGAATGTAATGAGCAGAAGAAGAAGTCCCACTAAAGAAGAATATTTCCCTATCAGGGTGTTTTCTGTTCCCACTGAGGAAGATCTGATGACTAATCAGGAAGTTTCACCTTTTACTGATATCTGCTGATTTATGGTTCTCAAGAAGCTTTAGAAAGAGAACGTTCCACAACATCAAACATTAGTAAAGATATTCTCAATTCTTCTTACCTTTCTGATGCGTTACTCAGTAAGTTATCTTTTTGCCTACTTCCTGCTGTCAGACAGGTTCTATTTTGTGGGTCGTTTTTTTGCAATAGTCAAATTAAATGAGTTTTTCTGAAAGATGCAGCCGAGTCGTGATTTAATCCCTGGGGGGAATGAATAACGTCAGATAGAGCCATTTTGATTTGTTGGTTCTATCAGGAGGAAACTACTGAGAGAAGCTCATGGAAGGATGAATTCACCGCTGAGTTTGAAGGGAATCTTAAAACAGATGTAGAATAAAGCAGGATGTCAGTCAGAAACGCAGTTATCTAAATATTTTGGTTCATCCGGATAATTCCTCTGTTTGCTTTGACTTCCTGAAATAAATGAAGGTTTCGATGGTGATCTAATTCAGGGTGATGCACATGTACTTCAGGCGTGAGCAGAAACCTCTTAGAGCTGATTCACTGTTTGCTTCTTTACTGTAAAACCACCAAAGTCCGCAATGAGGAGGTGAATTCATACTGTATATATGGACTAAATGAGCAGTGAGGCGTAAACAGTGCAGCCTGTACACACAGTTTAACATCAAATCACACAACCAGGGTCTGACGTGCTTCTATAGATCTGAATCTACATTCAGCTTCGTCTTTAAAAGGCAGACGTCACTGAATCCTTTAGACGCTTCCTGGGATTTTATTCCAGTTTTCTCTGTGGGGCATTAAACCCGGAGAGAGAAATATCTGCTTTATCCCGGCATGGCGGCTCTCCTGTCCATCAGTGCCCCTCCTCTGCTGCTCATGTGGAGGACATGAAGCCTCCAGTTTCATACCAACCAATCTTCTGTATGACGGAGCCCAGGTGTGAACTGGCCTCACACTCTCTGAGTCACCATCATGCACAAACACGTGTGCTTTTGGGCTCACAGGCATTTCTGTGTTACATAAATGAGATGCGGTGTTGATAAAGGTTCAGGCTTCCTGCTTACATCAAAGGTGTTCCAATAAAACCTGTAGGAAACTATGATGCTTTGCTTCTGGATAATCTGATTACATCTAAAGAAAGAGAAATGAGCAGAGTCCATTTCAAACCTGAGAGCTGCACCTGTCCATAGATCCATCCACCCATAGTCATGTTTTTGGACTTTTGGAGAACAAGCAGCTCTCTGCAGAAAGTCTCCACACTAGGATCCATAACAGGACCTTCAATTCAATTCAGTTTATTTATATTGTTCCAATTCACTACACCAGCGGTCACCAATTAAAAATCAGCGAAATCCGAATAAAGAAAATCATCAACCAGTAAAGATCTGGACATATTTTTAATTATAATCTGTTACTTTAAACAGAATTTAACACTAAAATAAAATTTGGTTTGAATGCATCCATGTTATCCATTTACTTTTTAAATAAAAAATATGTAAAAAAAAAAAAAAAATAGAACATTTTCAAACTTAAAGTAGAGAACAACAATCGTTCAGTTTGGTTTATAGATAATTTCCTGATTCCCATATTTTCTCAATCACCTGAACTGATGGTTTGTTATTTTCTTTCTTTTCTGTCTTAATGTTGGCAGTGGGCTTTAGGCTGCCTGCAAGGCTTTTAAACCTGGGTTTAACGGAGACTAAGCCATTCTCAAGCACATATCAAAGAGCTCATTTTGAGCCTGGATCCATGATTTATTGTTGATTCTGTTCATGGTGGAGAATCCTGCTTCACAGCAACAGGTTGAGCCAAACATCCTCTAAATGTGCAGGGTCATCTTTGAGCACGCCATTTCACTTTTCTTTCACCAGTTCACCACCAGTTCTTCCAGCAGTCCACACTTTCTCTGCTCTCTTTTTTCTCATGGTCTTCTCCTTCTTTCCCATCGCCCGGCTTGCCACAGGTTTGCCTGCTGTGTCTAAAGTAGCAGCAGCAGCAACCCGAACTGACAGCTCATTGGCTCATTTGGATCCGCGGCGGCAGCCTGGAGCGGACGCTCCCCAGGGCTTTACCGTATTAACAGGAGAAGAGGCGCAAGTTAAGTTAGACTCTGTCGTCAGAGGACATGTGGTAATTTATAAATGCTTTAAATCAGGTTGGGTCTCTGCTCTACACCTTCTTAGGCTCAGTTTGTAGCAACTATACTTCCATCCTGCAGCCTCAGCTTTCCCTTCATTCATAGGGGCGCTCTGTTCCCCAGCTGAGTCCAGAGTCTAGTTTAGGTAGAAGCCTTGCAGATAATACCCTTGTCTTTGCTATGGAAGTACTGGGATGTAATGTATTAGCGGCTGGCTAGCTCAAGTGCTAGGTCACCTGTCCTGCAAACAGGAATCCTGGGTTTGTATCGCAGCTGGGGGGAATGAGCTGTGGTCCTAGGTAAGACCCTTCAGGCTAATGCGAATCACTACATGAAATAGAAGCTTAATAAATGCTTTCAATTGTTAAAATGACTCACAAAGACTTTTTTTTAGTTGTACCTGTATGACACCTTTCAAAATTATCTATATGAACAAGAATTTTTTTCAAACAACCTTTAGAAGTCTTCAGAAAATAACTGCATTCATAATTAGATTTCCTCTCACATGCGACATTAAGGGTGATGTCAGTTTTATTTGTGGGTTATTTTTGAGAACCTGCTTTGTGTTGATCTACATGTTCATGATCTACGTGGAGAGTGGCGGCCTAGTGGTTAGAGCATTCCCTTAGCAAAGGCCGCACAATGGCAGCCCACTACTCCCCAAAGGGATGGGTTAAATACAGACAGTTCATTTCATTGCTATGTACTTATGAAAATGGAATGACATTAAAAAACAAATCCTACATCTGCTCCTGTAGAGGATAATGCCAGACAAGAAACAAAAAGAGTACAGTAGCTTAAAACTACAATCCTCAATGTGAATAGAGTTCTAATAGACGCCGGTAAAAAAGATCCATCTTGATCTACATGGAATGGTGCACTACTCTATCTGAGACAGCCTAATATGAACGTATGATCCACAGAAGAAATGGACGACTAGAGAAGTTTAAAAGTGTGTGGAAGGCATTCATAACCCAGGTTGGAATCCCCTCAATCTAAAGAGTCTATTAATGAGAAGCAGAGCGCCCCATAGCTGTGGTCTTCCTTTCATCAGCTCAGAAAAATTAAATCCTTCAGTTTATGGACATTTTCAATGCGTAAACTATGCTGTGAGGATATTTGTTCCTCTTTTGTCTATTGAATTGATTTAATAAACACAAAATTAAAACAAATTAGTTGAAACTGCATCAAAAGTTAGTTTGAAAAAAATGCATACAAGCAGTGAAATTAAGAAATGCGGAAAAACGAGGTACTAAATATATTGCACTGAAATACATTGGGCTGTCACAGAAAATTCTGAAAGTGTTTGGTTGTGACAAATACCGTTCTACATCTTAAAATAAATATTACAATGTGGTTTACATTTAAAAACAAGTTTTATACATATTCTAAAGACATATACCTGAACTCACAGAATTACATTATGATGACATGAAACTGTCGCTTCTCTACATATTTAGAGGAACTTTCACAGACAATGTAATAGATTATGGTGGCATTTGGATGTCTTCATATATATATATATATATATATATATATATATATATATATATATATATATACTATAACATATATATTATATATATATATACTATAACTATAACTATATATATATATATATATATCGAATATCAAATACTCACAGAAAAAAGAATTAAGATAAAATGCACCTGAAATAAGACAATGCATGCTGTTTGTTTTTTTTTTCTTATTTTAAGTTTAAATTGTCTTGTTCCATTGGCTAAATCTCTCTTTTACCTCCTGCGAATCCAAGAACAAATGAGACTAAATTTCCAATTTTTTTTTTTCCAGTGTAACAATCAACATATACAAGAAACAAACCATATATATACGTGACCAAACAAACCGCGCAATCGAACTCGAACTGTGGATTTTGTGAACCGTTCCACCCCTAATATATATATATATATATATATATATTAATATTTGTAGGAACATATTAGGCTGATCTATAGTACATTTCTAAGCATATTAAAACATGGTTTTAGGTTTTTTTTCTAGTTTGATAGAATTTAGTCCTTTATCTAGAGGCGGGCTGAGTTGTGTCCAAACCCCACGGTGGATTCATAGTGCGGCTTATAAACTGAAGCCGTGAGAGTAAAACAGAAAGCGATCTCCTCATCTACGTTCTAAGTTTCCCAGTTTTCAGCTCCGTGACGCGGAAACATAAGGATTCGGAGGAGTTTATATAACGGCTGATTGTTTGGCCTCGGAGAAGAGCTGTTAACTTTAAAATGGAAATCATTGAGAGGGCTTGAATTAGTCAAATCTGTGTAAACTCCAGAGAGAGGGCTAATTAATCCCCCTCACTGTTCCTGCCTCGCTCTGCCTCACTGGGATTATGGCAGCAGCCGGAGGGACGGACTTAAAACTCACATTCATAGAAACAGCTTCTCCAGTTTAAAGCTGCCTCCTCCTGACAGGGCGGCTAATGATGACGGACGGCTGCCATGCATGGCTGAGAGAAATTACACTGTTCATTCCTGCTTTAAAAAAAGAAAACCTGGGGGAAACAGCAGGGGGCGCTACCTTCTACAATCTTACCTTTAAAATACATCAGAAGAAAAGTGAAAATCCAAAAAAGAAAATTTCTATGGAAGGTTTCAAATGAGAAATATTATTGAAAATAAAATTTATTGTTTAAATTAAAATCAGATATTTAAAAAAAACTTAATAAAACGAATAAGAAATAGAGAAAAAAGTAAATAATTTAAAACAATAAACATAAAATAAGGAATAAAAGGAAAAAGGAGGTAAATTTATATCAAACACATGCAGAGTGAATTAAAACAAATAAATTAAAGAGTGAAACAGAGAGAAAAGTTGGTTACTTTTTTACATTTTATTAAAATACAGAGGAAGAGAAATTGTTGAAAAATTAAACATCAAAAAAATTAGGAGACTTTTGAAAGTTTAAAAGGTTGAACTAAACAAAAGAAAATAAAATAAAGGATCTGTTGATAAAAGACAAACTGAAATTGAAAACAAAAAACAAGAATATCTAAGAATTTTAGAAATAAAAATGTGATAAAGGGAAATTATCGAAACAATAAAACATAAAGGAAGAAGATAGAGGTTTTAAATAAACATATACTTTTAAAAACACAGAATAAGTCACAGAAACACTTTAAGTCGATGCAGTTCCGGCTTGAAAAATGTCCCAGGGCCATCAGAATGAGTCAAAAAATGTATTTTAAATTTAAAACCATAATAAGTCCTAAAAATAACAGAGCAAACTCACTGGTTTAAGGGCGAATTCTGACCTGTTTTTAGTCTGGTGTGGTTTCATCTGAACTTCCTCTCAGGTTGACGGGGCTGCTTCTGGAAATCAGGAGAGAAAGAGAGAGAAATCAAATAAGCAGAAAACTAGCAAACAAAGAGGCATGAGGGGAGCGTTATCTAAGCAGACAGACTGAGTTTCCACATGAGCGCCGGCCGCCATCGTTTCTGCATGGGCGGCTTTAGAGCGCTGCTGCACGGCGCTGCCCACAGTGACCATGGTGGTGCTCATATGCAAACAGCCGCTGCATCAGGACCAAACTGTTGCTGCTTCTTCTGCCTCTGATGCAGCTGGAAGAAGCAATTTGCTTAATTATGCTGCATTCAGCTCCATGCTGCCTGTTTGGGTTCATTACGTTTCTTTTTTTAATCCTTTTTATACATATTGTAGAAACTAATTGTTTTATAATCTGGATCTTCTTCATTCTGGAGTTTCTTGTAATTTGGTAAAACAATGTGTCTCTGCTGAAGGTCACTGTTCTCTCTTTGTCTTGAGTTCTCCATCTGTAAGAAAATGTTCTGCTCATTTTTGGTGCTAATTTCTGTCTCTTTTTGGTTCAATTTTAATCTATTATATATGATTATAATATTCTGGTCCTTATAATTTCCTGTCCTGCTGTTGAAGGTTTATTTAAACTTTTTTTTTGTCTTTTGAGAAAAATAAAATTGAGTTCCTGACAGAAATATGGCCTTAAGTGGTAAAATCAGAATCATGCGAGTTGTATGATGCATGTGGCGGTTTCAGATAAGTAGATAATGGCCAAAACAGACGCAGTCATTTCTCAGGGAAATCTCTTCAACGATTCTTCATATTTTACTTTTTAAAGATACACAACAGATTTGCAATTGGAACCAGCTTTGGGATTTGACTAGGCCATGAATTTAGATTGATTTAAGCCGTTCGATTGTAGCTGTGGCTGTATGTTTGACTTCATTTGTGTTTCTGGAGTGCATGGCTAATGGCTGTACTATCAACAGATTGTTTTACCTCTCAGCTCGTAATCCCTGCAGGTCATTCAGAGTCACTAAGGAAAGCTGTAATAAATGCTCTCCTATCAGTTTGGCTGGACCTGCATGTCTTGGTGTGTCTGCAGTCGGTCCGTCCTCTCTCCATGTTGTGGATTAAACAGAACTCTGGGATATTTTATTAGAACCTAACCCTGCATTAAACTTTTCTTTTCTCCTTCTCTGTCTGATGTGTTCCTGCTTTAAAAAGAATTCACAGAAATAAAAGCTGAGCATCTGTTTTCCTGTATTATGTTTCTAAGTGTGCAAACTTTTGCAAAATCTGATAAAAGGCAACTTTCTGAAACCTTCCACTGATAGTATTCAGCACTTTTTCTGTTGTTAAGATTTAACAATGATTTTAGATCAAAATTGCTGAGCAAAGACTCATAACACCAAACTGCTCCCAGGTCGCTGCACAATGGCAGCCCACTGCTCCCCAAGGGGAGCGGTTAAATACAGAAGTGAATTTCTCCAGTGTGAAATCAATAAAAGTTCAATTATTATTTATTTATTCATTAAAAAAAATATTCATTAAAAACTAATCACAAAAATTAAAAACCTAGCTTCTCAAAGATATCCTCATTTTTAGATGACAATACAGGGATATATATATATATATATAATATATATATAAATGATAACGATGCAGTGAGAGCAGCTCAGAGAGACACAGAATGGCTACAAAGAAAAATGCAATATTAATATTTAATAAAATTAATTAACAGTTTTGTGATTCATTAAATTTCATGATTATGATAGATTTACTTGGAAGAGATATTCCTGTTAATTCAGATACAGTCCATGAAGGCATTCTCAGAATTTGTTAAATGGCCTATTCTACCTACAGTTAAAGAAACACATTTTAAAGTTATAAATAAAATTTATCCTGTGGCAGAATTTCTAAAGAAAAAGATTTGGTTTTGAGGAGGATCAATGTTCCTTTTGTAATAATAATAGTGAAACCGTTGAACATGTTTTACCTCTGTCCCGCTACACACCGCTTCTGGAAAGAGTTGAAAGATTGGATTTCTTTAAAAATGAATGATGTCATTTTTTAAACGGACCATCTTCCCCAGCCTGTTTCTGATACTATTAATGTCCTCCTGCTGTTGGGTTAATATCACATCCACTGGGCTAAATGGAGAAATTCTAAACCTTCCTTTCACTGGTTTATAAATGACTTTAAAATCTATTTTTCTTCTCTTAAAATGATTTTTTAAAAATGATGCCAAAAAATTGAGACTTGATTTCTCCAAACATGTCCTATTCTAAGTGCATTCAGCTTTTTATTTTTATTATTTCTATGGCTCTATGTTTGATTTAAATGTTTGCAGAGATAAATCTCCTGTTAGTTGTCTTACTTTTTTGTTTTTATTTAATTGTAATTGATCTTTATCTGTTCATGTTCACCTTTGCTTTCCTCTCTGAGAGTATTTATTCATGTAAATGTTTTTGACTTAATAGAAAAAAAAATGGCCACAAAACCGGAAATGAATCATTAGACAACCTTTTTGTCAAAAGAACTTCATTAGTAGCTAAATATTAAAATCAACATGAGTATTAATGCCATTTTAAGTTGATAAATTAACTCATCATTATTTTTTTCGCGGGTCTCTCACCTTAATGAAGCAGATGAAATTAAACCAACCAGGAAGTTACCTGCCATAGTAACCGACGATCCGGTCATAAAACCAGTCCCCGGAACATAAAGTTCCAAACCAAAGTTCCGCCCCCGAGTTAAAGCCTGAATATTTTCATTAAAAAAACGAAAAAAAACAAAAACAAATAAGTGTTTTTATGATTAAATAATAAACTTCTTAATCCAAATTGTTTGTCTGTAAAAACCCCTTTTTTCAAACCAGGTCAACAATCTATTAACATTATTAATTAACATTAATTTAGTAACGTTAGAAGGCCTCAACCAGCGGCATCAAAGCTCACCCTGAAACCTCTCCTGCCAGTTTTATTTTTTAGAGTTTTTTTTGTGTTTCAGATTTACTCGTATTGTTTAGAATGCCTGCAACACTTTAAAGTGGATAATACACAAATCTTTATTCACCAGCAACACAACTGATAAAATAATAATTGTATAACAAGCATTGCGTAATAACCCATATAGAGGTCACATGATGATAGCTGTGGCAAAAGGTGAGTTATACAACTTACAAAATTTGACCTGATGTTAGTTTTCAGGCAACTAAAACATTCAGATTAAAGGATTAACACTTGCATTATGAGATGTTTGTCTCGTCAACAAATCTCCTGTTCAGAACCTCTCAGCTCCATCTAAATCTACTCTCTACCTCTTATGTAAATCTTGCTTTTTTCGTTTGCACAATATTTTATCATTAATTTAAACACTTACTTAGTAGTGTTTTAAACTCCACTGAAGACATGAAAACAATCAGCTGATATTTTCTGTTTTAGCAGGATAGAATATTTTCACAGAACAGGGAGCAAAAAGGGACGGATGTGTAAAAAAGAAACAGATCTGACATATTTTTCTGAACTGATCAGGTTGTTTTGCTGCACAGTAGAATGAATTTGTTTGGTCAGAATGTGCAATGAGAGCAATAAAGAAAAGCTGTTATTGTTTTCACAAACACTAGAGCCAAAAACCTCAAAAGAACAACTCAAGGGACCGCAATTTTGGGACCATCTGTTCCTATAAAACACATTTCATTAAGTATGAAAGTCACTGGTTAGCCCATATTTCTAACAGTTCTCTGTCGGTGCAATGGTGCAGTTCACTGAGGGGTTACTGGGGCAGGTTGGAAGGATTGTAACATTTACTGGTTTTCTTCCAGCTCGTTCAAGTTTCCTCACAACATCTCAGTGAGATACAGATCTAGGTTTTAACTAAATCCAGGATTTTCTACTTTATATCTATCTTTTTTTACCTTTATATTTTGATTTCAGGCCTTCCTTTAGCTGTAATTAATTTCTAATAGAAATGGTCCCACATTGGCCTTAATTCAATTCTATTCAGTTTATTTCTATAGCTCCAATTCACATC
>JAGKQL010000003.1:63133-74055 GCA_018398635.1 Cyprinodon brontotheroides | reverse complement strand
GGAAGGAAGGAAGGAAGGAAGGAAGGAAGGAAGGAAGGAAGGAAGGAGACATTTCTGTAACCTAACTCAGCTGCTTGGTTATAGCGTACCATGTGATCTTTCTTGCTCCATGAAAGCATGATGATGATGATGATGATGATGATGATCTATGCTGGATTATTTCCTGGGAATCTTTTCATGCCTTAACCTGCGATCTTTGAGAGGTAGACCTGCTCTGATACTCATGGCCTGGTCCTTCTATGTGCCATACATCTAGACCTTACCTCTCTAGCCATACGATTGGTCGTATCTAAGATCACAGCTTTCATTTATCCGCCTATGAGGCTTTTCTCCTGCTGCTCGTCTTGGATTGACTATAGAGACCAGATTTCAGACTGAATATTTATTATAGATTGTTGTATACATAAAATATCTTGATCTGAAATAGAATATAGAATAACTGCTATTGTAGGTCCTTTGTTTCCTTAGTTATTTGAATAGGAAATCTCCAGCATGTCACAAATATATGCATTAGTATCATGTATTCTGACTTTTTAACTATCTTTGTTTGAGATCATACTGAGAAAGCCATTCGTGAAATATGTCTGTAGTTTTCACTTCTGAAACAAATATCTTCACATGTTTAATGTTGCAGCTGAAGTGACTTTTTGAAGATCTCAATAAACTGGTGGAGTTGTCTGATATCAGGAAGGAGCAACAGTGGAAAAGAGAGTAAAACTCCCCAGTGGAGGAACATGGCGGTCAGAGGGATTCAAAGGGGAGTCGTTAAATGCTTTGATGGCATCTGTGTCGGGATAAGTGAGCATCGGTGAGGAAAGGCGAGCCAAGCTAACACCTCCTGGTCTTGGACCGTCTATATGGAGGGAAATCAGAGAAGGAAAGTCCTCCTCACCGTTGGATTTGCTGCTGCATACGTGCTGCGGTGGATTAAACTGATCCAACTTAATGCCCACGGCGGGGCAATCATTCATACTACAGGAGCTGCTGAGGGCGCGGCCGTGGGTGCTCCCTGGACCATCTGCCGCTGATGGGGGGGATTAAATTCGAGGAAGACGGTGTTAAGGTGGGGGAGGAGGGAGACCTCCCACCCTTATGGTGAAGCTTCATGCATTACATCAGTGAAGGGACTTTCCTGGTTATTCATTTCATCAGATGCAGATTAAATGTCAGCACTCAGATTTCTACTCTCCACGTCTCTCTAAGCAGTTTTTATTTTTTCTTTATACGACGATGCGACAGCTTCAAATGTGTTTGATAGATAGAAACAAAATATAAATGCTTCAAGGTTTTTAAAAGAATAAAAACTGCCGCTCATAAAAATAAGTGCCATACAGTGACATCCAGACGTCTTGTGTAAAATTAGAATTAGAAACCAGCATTTTAATCATTCTTTGCAAAATAGCTCAAATGAAACCAGATTGAAAAGAAGGAATCCTGGTTCTACGTTAGTTAATCTACAGATACTGAATTAGAATCAGGTCTTGACTTTAACTAGGCCACTCTAACACATCTCTATTCCCTCTTCTAATCTCTTCCACTGTCGCTTGGTTGGATGATGTAGGTTGTGCCAATGGAAAGTGAACCTGCACCCAACCTCCAGTGTTTTACATCCTTTAACAGATTTTAACTAATTCTATTCAGTGTATTTCTATAGCTCCAATTCACATCATGTCATCTCAGGTCACTTTATAGATCCAGATCAACCAGATCATCCAGTCAGATTGATTCAAAAAGTTTTCTATCTAAGGAAAACCCCAGCTGATTGCATCGACTCATTGACTCTTCAGCAATCCCTCACACTAAAGCATGCTTGTAGCGACAGTGGAGAGGAAAAACTCCCTTTGAACAGGAAGAAACCTCCAGCAGAACCAGGCTCAGTGTGAGCTGCTAAACATTGTTCCTTTTTTAGCTTCATCCAATCTTCAAACTCATGCTGAGTTAAAGTATCCCCTCATTATGAGGTTGCCACCACCATGCTTTACTGTGGTTGTGGGTATTGATGATAATGATAATTGCTCTTAAAAAAAATGACATTAGCATGAAATGATTGGCAGAAATGAGTAATGATTGAAAAGGAAACTAAACTTGTTTTTTCTTCTTTGTCTTTTCTCCGCAGAGAGTGGAAGCTCCGCCCTCCGACCATCAGGGGAGTCAATCGGACCGCAGGAACGGAACCATCTGCTGCGTTTCCAGACAGCATCAACATTCCTGTTCTTGAAACTCTGTGCCTTCAACCAAAACTCATCCTGCGTTTTTGGATTTTTACTCTTCCCTCGGAGCAGCTTTTGGAGGATTTCATTTTCTTCCTGATGGATGTAGGAGGGCCTGGGAATCGAGCCATCGTCTCTCTGTGGAAATATAGAAAAAAAACAATAAAATACATGCAGGGGTCTCCTATTTGGATCATTTTAACGTGTTTCTTTTTTCTACTAATGGTGTCAGTGATTTACTTCCTATGGGAGGGAATCCCTCGCTGTGCAATATAAGTCCATATTTCTGTGAAGTTGTCATGTGGACGTAGAATCTGGACGAATATTTTGGTTTATTTTTGTAATAATGGTTTCCTGATTTCTATTTTTCTAAAAAGATGCGAGACAGATGGGCGGGGGGGTGACAATAATTACTCGTCTAACAACATTTTAAAGGAAGACGGATGTTTGGATGCTGGTTTCCCTCTGATTTATTCCCTTCCAAAGCCATAGTCTATCTCAGATAACAGAAGCAATGCATTCAGGGTCACACAGTCTGGGGCGGACGCTTCCGCTCGCCTCAGCTGGGGGGCGTCTTCTCTAAGTCTGGGGCAGACGCTTCCGCTTACGCCTCAGCTGGGGGGCGTCTTCTCTCTAAGTCTGGGGCGGACGCTCGCCGCTCGCCTCAGCTGGGGGGCGTCCTCTCTAAGTCTGGGGCAGGCGCTTCCTGCTCGCCTCAGCTGGGGGGCGTCTCTCTAAGTCTGGGGCGGACGGCTTCCTTCGCGCCTCAGCTGGGGGCGTCTTCTCTAAGTCTGGGGCGGGCGCTTCCGCTGCGCCTCAGCTGGGGGGCGTCTTCTCTAAGTCTGGGGCAGGCGCTTCCGCTCGCCTCAGCTGGGGGCGTCTCTTCTCTAAGTCTGGGGCGGGGCGCTTCCGCTGCGCCCTCAGCTGGGGGCGTCCTCTCTAAGTCTGGGGCAGGCGGCTTCGCTTCGCCTCAGCTGGGGGGCGTCTTCTTCTCTAAGTCTGGGGGCGGGGCGCTTCCGCTTGCGCCTCAGCTGGAAGCGCTTCCTCTAGAATCTGGGGGGCAGGCAGGCTTCGCTTTCGCCTCAGCTGGGGCTTCTTCTCTAAGTCTGGGGCAGACGCTTCCGCTCGCCTCAGCTGGGGGGCGTCCTCTCTAAGTCTGGGGCGGACGCTTCCGCTCGCCTCAGCTGGGGGGCGTCTTCTCTAAGTCTGGGGCAGACGCTTCCGCTCGCCTCAGCTGGGGGGCGTCCTCTCTAAGTCTGGGGCAGACGCTTCCGCTCGCCTCAGCTGGGGGGCGTCTTCTCTAAGTTCAGGCACCGAAATCTGAAGTATTTAGATTCTCTACCTTTGTGTGGCCTGTTCTTCTTGCTGTTCCTTTCTACCTACATATCAATGAGGAAATGAGTCAGAAAAACCAGTAGGCTATGTTCTCTAGAAAAGGATGGAAGACACTCTGAGTTCTCAAACAGAGTCTAAAGAAAACACCAGGATTCAAGTTGACTTTCCTCTAAAGTTTGTTTGGAAATTTTAGGTTTTTTAATTAAGTCCCAAACTGGCAAAAATCCAGCCCCCCATTGCAAACTGGATTGAACTGAAGGGTTACTTTCATGTGACATACAGGTTACTTTCTTTGCACTTACTTTCAGAAAACTGGCAGGTTACTTTATGTCAACTTAAAGTTTACATTAAATATTACATTTTAGATATTACTTATTGGAAGTTAAAGGATAAATCATTTCAAATTTAAGGTAAAACCAATTTAATGTTCTTGGATGAACAATAATAACTATAGCCTGTTTACTCACCAACATCTTAGGGATCTCACACTCCAGGTGGCTTCTGGACCGGCTGTTAAAAATCCAGTTATTCTCACCAGTTTAGTGACTTAGGCTAGGCTAACAGCAGAGCTACTAATTACCAACCAAAGAAATATTGTCTCTGTTTATTCAAATGTCACCAAAAGGAGAATTAATCTGGCCTGAGTGATAAACCACTCGCTGTACAATAAACATAAACTACTGCAAAAACAAAGATGTCTTTATTTCTAATAAAACAGAAAATTTAACATCTATGCAAACATCACACACTAGTAGAAAGTAAAACACGAGGTAAACTAAATGAATAATTTGAATAAGGGGTCTAAGAGTCCGTTGAGATGGCTTATAAAGGGAGACCAAATGTCAATACATTCATTAATGTCCGTTTAAATTAGCTGCAGATATAATGAGCAATAATAGATACTGTTAAAACAATGTGACTTTCTTCAGTTTATTGTTAACAATATAGAAGGATCAACAAAGGAGAATTAAGATGGCGGCCCTGCCATGCAGACTAAGGAGGTGGAGCAACGGGCTGGGAAATTACTGTGGTGGTGATTTCCAAATGAAGGACCGTATCACCTGACTAAAGGGGGAGGGTTGGACAAAGAGGCGTATCTTAATTTAGGTTACATGGCTGTTCCTATTCTGCGAAAGAGGAGGGCCTTCCGATCTCCAGACAATAGATCTTAAGACTCAGGAAAATGACTTCCCCTGGAATGTAATGACCCATGGTTCTACAGGGTATTCAATCCTCAGTTACACTAATGCCAAACTCAGGATAAAGGAAACCAAGAAATCAAGATGAAAGGAACACATAGAGATGCTCACAACCAGTCACACTATATTCATTCACACCATGAAATCAGAGCTCTTTTATAAACCCTTTTTAAATGAAACATTAGCATAAAGAGTCCAAAAGTTCAAATAAACGCTTTGCAAAGACCCGACTTAACTGAACTGGTAGTTCTCTGGAAAGACGCCTGTTTCAGCCACAAAAGGGGAAGTTGGTGTGTGACTCAGACTCTTCAGCTGTGTTGAATCACAACACTGTCATGAAACTATATAGCTGCTTAACTGATTAAATGCATAAATTAAATGTTACTTTCCTGAACTTTGCACTTTTTAAACTAACGTAACGTAAACCTTACTTTTCTGTGAGGAGAAACTACTTTTTCCAACCCATGGGCTGAGGAGTACTTTATTGCCCATTCAAGAAACAATAAATTCTAAAGTATTATCATGAATACCTACTAGTTTCAAATATCTTAGTTTGAAAATTTAAAAAATATATATTCATTATGTGTAACTTTTGGGAAGGCCTTTGTGAAATTGTAGTAGATTTATCTGTACATTTTAAGAAATGAACAAGAAGAACTTTTTAAGTTCCTGTAAACACATAATTGGTCTTTAAAATAATTTAAGTATTTAAATAAAAAAAAATAAAAAAAACTGAATAAAACCTGCCTATAATTATAATATATTTTCCTTTAAGTTATTTCAAAGTAACCTAACCTGTAAATTGCTCTATAGTGCGTTTCTTCAGATGTCTGCCCCCTACTGGTGATAAATTAAAATGACACCCATGTTGTGCACAGCCTCACAATCTGTTGTTCAGAGTTGACTCTGGAGATTTCCTTCATTAACAGAAAGTAACCTGCAAGTCTGCATTACATTAAAGTAACCAGCAGCCTCAGGGAAAATATGCTGAAATCCCCTTTAAAATTATTTATAAGTTTCAGAAAGGGAAAAAGTTATAAAATCATTCAATCCAGAAAAAGAAGCTAAACTATAGGCCTACTAGTAAAATACAGGTTGTTTATTTCATTATTTGTTTTTGGTTTCCAAACAAAGGTTATCAAATAAGTCTGGCATTCGAATAATAAGGAGTTTTCTGGCTCTAATAATTAATGTATTAGTTTACTGTTTTTTTATTTTATTTTCAAATGGAGCAGAAAGATTAGAAACAGATTCATCTGTCAAAACTGTGATTGCATTTCTGCACAAAATGCTTCAACAATCAAACTTTTCTCATGGGTGATTTATCCTCCACAGAATAGAAAATGGAAGCATTTTAATCCCCAAACATCCAGATAGAGAAAATAAAGTTAAATTGGCAGCTAACAGCAATATTATTTTCAAAGTCCAAACATTTAAAGGGCTCTGTTTGAGAATTTCCTTCTGTTCCGTTAGTTGTCCTCTGCTTTCTGCAGGTATAAGCTGTGTTTCATGTCTCCTTGATGCTGCTATCCGCGTACTGTGTAGATGGATGTTCAGCCTGAGTCCTGCACAGCATCCGCTGTTAGCGCTCCGCAACCTTTTGCTGGATCATCGTGCATCATGACGTCAAGTTAAGTGGTCAAGTTTGTGCCTCCAGTGAAGCAAATTCAGAGATGTCAATTTCTTTTTCTGTGTAATATTTCTGTATCACAATCAGTTATTTCCCTTTAGCACCAAACGAAAGCGGGCATTAAAAAGGAGATTTTTGTACAACTGCTATAGGACCTTAAAGAGTAACTAAACCCAAACTCTACTGTTCCTTTCTTTGTTTGTTTTCTCTTTGTTCAAGAGAAGCTGTATAATTTGGGCCTTAAGGGTGCTATCTTTATGCTACTACTGTACAAAGTTTGACATTTTTGTGTAAGCTTGTTTAATTCTGCTTGTTTGGCCAAAAACAGTTGTAGTACTGCCCTCTATTTGTTGAAGTGTGGCTACTGCAACATCATCACATGTTCTAGCATAATGGTGCGTTCGGAGCCCTTATTTGGGAGGTCAGGGTGGGATAATTTCTGAAGCGATAACGTTCCAGTTCCTGCATATAAAGGCTCACATTCTGCATCAGATACGACCTCTACGTGGTTACGACCAGAACAACGACAAAAATACAGCAAGACATTAATCCAATGTGGGTTTTTTTTTTCATGTGAGCATCTTTTAAAGCTGTTATTTATTTTACATGCTCAGATCATTTAGTCATATCATATTTAATGTCCTTTCTCTGTGTCGGGACAGCATCGTCATCCCTGCACTTGGCCATGTCTTCTCGCACCGCCGGCTTCGGAAGCCTTTTTAAAAATATGTCTGGAGGCGGCAGGTTTAGTTACACTTTAGGGACTGGATAGATGATAAACATGAATCCATGAACACAGGAGTTTTTTCTGAGCCAAATATTTGAAATACTCAACTTTACTGCGCTATAAACAACTTTTATCAACATGCAACCTTAAAGGGTTTGTATTACGTTGGTTCCTTCAGAAAATTGATGGAGATGGGAAATGCTAACAGGCTACCAATCGAGACTTCTACTGATGTGAAAAGTTTCCAGTTTCTTTTTGTGTGGCATTTGGGAAGACAGATGTGACACAAAACAGTGAGAATTAAAGTGAACATGGAGTATTTCTCCACATAATGAGGTCTCAGATGCTTATAAACCACCATTAGCAGTTTATTTTAGAGGAATCACAGGGTTTCCACAAAATGTCTCCAGTTTTTATAACATTTTGAAGACTATTAAAGGGACATTGTGTAAGAATTACTGCCATCTAGTGATAGAATGAGGGTATTTCACTAAAATGAACGCTATACCTCTACCATATCGCTGCCTCAAACACTTAGAGCCCTGCCACACCTTAATGATTTATCCAGCGTCTGCCTGATGTTCCAGACTCCCCTAAAATGCTGCCATACGCTGAACTTTCAATTTATTTTTTCAATTTTGGGCGTATAGATAGAGTATTCCTAACGAGTCTATAACTTATGTCCAATTACAGCCTAACTTAACCATAACGCACGGCAGCATAATGCCCATGAAATGATAAAGAAAAATAAAGAAATTTTTCTCGACATACTCGTCGTATGTCGACCTGTGCCGGCGAGTTTCAGCTTGCTAATAGTTATACAAAACTTACCCCTAACTTATCTAACCCATGCCAGCGTTTCTGCCAGATTTTCCGTACGTCAGACATACGCTGGTCTAAAGCGTCAAGGTGTGACAGGGGCTTTAGTGGTAGTGGTAGCCGCAGTGTGTGAAAAACAATCGACAACGCAGATGTAGGAATGTCATCCAATACGCCATGGAGTTTTCACCCGGGTGTAGAATAGAATAGAATAGAAATCCCTTTATTGTCCCACAATGGGGAAATCCTGGTGTTTACAGGATAAAAAGATTATAAAAAATAAGGTCATACAAATATGGACCTTAGAAAAATGTATAAGAATAGCCTAATAGTGAAAAGTTAAAAGATAAACAATAAAATACTGTATTGTAAAGTGTTTTAACAATAAATAAATTGTGCACCCGGAGAATAAATATACAATATACAGTTATGGACATTTCCTCCCACAGCCATGATAGTAATAATTGAACATTATTGATCCCTCACTGGAGAAATATATCTCTGCATTTAACCGATCTCCTTGAGGAGCAGAGGGCTGCCATTGTGCGGCGCCCGGGGAGTGGGGGCTGTGGGGATCAAACCGGGTACTGGCAACCTTCTCAGAGCCCCTCTCTAACCACCAGGCTATCACTCCCCCAGGAATAGGTGTGTGATTTCTTAAATATTTCAAACTGTATTGAATTAGCTGACATTTAATGATTTATCAAAAGCTGGCATTTAACGGCTAAAAAAAACCAGCCTTCACTGCAGCTTTGGAAGCTACTAAACCCACAAAAACCTTAAATCCCGTATCAACAACATTGGTTTATGACTGCAAGATCTGCTGTTATATTTTGTCTGATTAAACTGAATGGAAAGTCTGATCTTTAGTCTAATTTAGGCAGTACAGTTCAATTACTTGTCAAGGAGAAACATGGCAACTTCAGCGTCCCTTTTAAATTCTTTCTTCATTAGCTCTCCCAATGTTTATTGTCGTTTTTAAATGTCTCTGTTTTTGCAGTCTTTTAAGTTCTCGGCTGCAGCAGATGCATGCTCTGGCACTGTGCTGCAGTTGTGCAGACTTTCAGTTGTTGCATTAGCGTCTTTAAAGGTCTTCATCGCCGCCTCTTAATCACACTTAACTCCCAGCGAGTGGAAAGACGTTATTATTCCTTATGTTGGTAGTATTTCATCCCTTCCCAGAGTCTGTAGTTTTAAGATGGCACACTGCCATGGCACTTAACAAACGTGTGGCCAGCCTTATGTTTAAATTAATGTAAAATTCTTTGCTTATGAAAATTTATCGGATTATTAGTGAAGGTAATAATACACCAATAATAACACCTATGTAGGTGCAGTAGTTGATTTCAGGCAGTGAAAATTGTTACACAATGTCCCTTTAACAAACGGTGGAAATCAGAGAGACATAAACTCATGAGGTGTTTCCCAATCCTTACCATGTTTTTAATCAAGAGACACGATCGTGAACTGGAGCACATTTCATTTGCATTATCCTCCGAAGGAATAAAGATGAGTCCTTCAGAGGGTGTGTCCTGTAGAAGACAGACCATCCAGTTGCACGGTCCACTGAAGGACAGACTCTCCCAGAGGAGATGCTTTCTGAAAGGTTCAGCTTCTCCAAAGGATGAGCTCTCAAAAAGAAACAAACCTGGAAAATATAAAATCAACAACTACCAAAAACACGTTGAGGTTCGAAATCTTGATTCCCTTTTTAAGAACCGTTTTTTTCTATTGACGTGTCCTCCATTCGATGGGCTCCGATACTTCCTAAAGCTTGGATGTCTAAATCTGAGGTCCTTCTAGGGGACATATCCTCAGCTGATAAGACAAACCCAGTGATTTTATGCAGAAAATCCGCCTTCCTGCTGGGTTTGTTGAGAGCTGACGCCAGAACCAAACCTAATTCAGATCAGCTTTTGATGTGAAAACGTTTCTGGGCTAAGCATTTATTTCATTGTTGACAGTTTGACCCCTGCCTCCTCGGCATATACAGTAGTTTCATAAAAAACAGGGTTAAAAGGATAAAAAGCCTTCCATGTTTCTGCCTCAGATCTAATCCTGTGTCGTTATCTCACTTATAGCAACCTCAAAATTGTTTTTGTGACAAAAAAAAAATGAAAAAGTAATAAGAAGAACGTTTTTAATATAATCATACAGAAACAAAGTGGGAATCCATGAACTCAGCTGCTTCAGAAATATCTATTTTAAGAGTTTGTAGATTCACCTGTTCAGTGTAGATTTCCCTCTGCATGCATTCAATGTGGATCCGTCCTCAACGTTCAGGTCCGGCTGAAGATGTTGTTTCCGGTCTTCAGTTGTTTTTCTTCTTCCTTGTGGAGCAAACTGCAGATCTTCAGGTATCTTCACTGACATCAACCCCTTCTGAAAACAAAGCTGCCAAATATGTCTGAAGAAGCCAAAAGTCTCTCTGTGTATGAGTAGTTTTAAGTGTTTCACATCCCCCCTGTCAATGTTTCATTGTGTTTTTATCAACAATAAACCTGTTTGTTACGTTGTTGGTCATATATGCAGAAGAGTTATCAAATAAACTGAAATAAGCTAAGAAAGAGTGAACTGTTTTTATTTTGCCACTAGATGGCGCCAAAGATACCTTATTCTGAGTTGGACAACAGAAAATATATCTTCAAAAAGCTGTTTAAATGACTATTTATACTAACATGCAACAAACTAAAAGTAAAGGAAATTCAGTTAAAGAAATTACATTTATTCTACGTCTAGCTCAAAAGGCAAAAGATACATTTTTTGATTGGAAGTTAGTAAAGGAACTCAAACCTTTTACATCTATTAATTGATAATAACGCAAAATGACAAAATGACACTGTTCCCTGTTTGTTTTATCAAAGCTGTAGAAATTTTGTTGTTAAATGAAAATGAATCTTTTTTAAATCTCTTCTCTTATACCTCAACGTGTTCGGGAGCAGCTAAGGGGCCAATTAAAGGAATAGTACACCCAAAACATGATTAGCCTTCATTTTCTACTC
>JAGKQL010000003.1:24887-58133 GCA_018398635.1 Cyprinodon brontotheroides | reverse complement strand
CCCCCCCTCTGTTTAATATTGTTTTTTCTTTTCTTAACATAGATGGCTTCCTTCACACTCTGAAACCTCCTATTTTCTTTATGCAAAATGTGAACATTCTGGTCCCTAAAAAAGAAATGTCCTTTGTCCATCAGCCATTAAACAAGCCCTTAGATTTGGGCTACTACAAAGCCCCTAACTAAAACTGGCCTTCTGACATTTTTGAATTTAAAAGGCTTCCTGGATGGAAAGTGAAAACGTCTTCAAATTTAAAACTAAGTGCAGTTTTGGATTTTTTTTTTGGATGTGGCTTTTTTTTTTAGAATGATTGATCCTATTTATGATCTGATGGAACAAGTGCTAAGCTTTTTTCGTGGGAAAAATAACAGGCGTCTCAGATAAATTAGTGATTGTGGATCGGAGACAGGAATAAACATCCAAAACATGTCAGGTTTCCAAATATGCATTTAAGGGGATAATACAGTGTGTGTGTGTGTGTGTGTTTGTGGTCCTGTGTACCATCAGAATGAGGACCAGTTTTCTAATCTAACAATCAAAATTTTTTGGTCAGTTGTTGCAGAGTGAGGACATTTTTCCAGTCACTCACATTTCTATTACCCCGCTAATGGTTATGCTAAAGGTGTCAATAGGCTCTGTATGCACAACTCCACCACTTACTGAACTTCAGTCAGCTCACTTTGTTTCCTGTCTTTCATGATTGGATGCACTGATTAATCCGAGGTGTGTATGACCTAAGTAACTGGCCGGAACACACCTGGACTAATCGGTCATCCAGTAATGTAAGTATAAAATTACTGTCCAGGAAGTAGTGGAACTATTACATAAAACCAAACAAATTAGGAGTGAGGTATGCATTGGTAATAGTTGGGGCTAATGTTAGAAAGGGGATAGAAAGGGGTTGAAAATGACTGCAAATGAATGGGGAAGTCAGTGGGGAGTCAGTATATGGTGTGTGGGGGTGGGGGGGTCTTGACTACGTCATTAAGGAGTTTATTTAAGCTATTCTGGCCTTTAGCTAACAGTGACAGGAAGTGAGTGAAGATGGGGGATGGCTAACAGCAAAGGTCTCCGGGTCGAGTTATACTGACCCAGAAAGAGACACAAAGCTGAGAAGAATTTAATTCTTTTGCATTTAATTTATTTCCAAACCAGCGTTGGTAGCTTTCTCATCTAAAATGGGAAGATTGGAAGGGAGTTTGTTTTTGTTTAGCCAGACTGCAGCCCTTCCTGTACCTGCATCTAAAATAAGCAGCAGGTCCAGAGAGGTTTGTAAATAAGCTTTAATAACAGCAAAGTGGCTCCAAACTCAATCTTTAACTTGTTGGATGTCTTCATGTGAAATTTATAAACTCATTGGAAAATTCCAACCTTGCTGTTTTTCATTTCAAAACGGATTTTACAACAAATCAATCATCCGGTGCTTGTAAAGCGTTTCCAAAGAGTCAACCTTAAACTGAAATTTTGCAATAAATATTACTAAACCTGCCTGATTTGTTGGGCTCCTCCTTGTTTTTTATCTTTGTGTGAGACCTATGCAGCATTTTAAGATCAAACTAAAGGCCCTACATTTATTACAAATATATCAAATCCTCAGAAACACCAAATAACAGATTGTAAACAGTAACTGTTATCAGGTAGAAGCCGTTGGCTGCCTGTTTTTTATTTTTAAGAATTTTAACTGTTATATTTTTTCTTACTTTCTGTAAGAACGAGCTGCAGATCTAAGTTTAAGGATATTGATTTTTCCTCTCAGGCGTTTTACTTTTTAAAGTCACGTTACTTTAATATCTTAAGAAGTAGAATTTGATAAAATGCATGTTGCTCCACACAGATGTTTTTCTTCTATTTTTTTTTTAGCCCATTTAGATGTTTCAGTTATTTAAACACATTTCAATATAAAAGGATCTCTAACAAATAAAATAAAATAAAAACTTTTAAATAATATGTCACATATAAAGGGAAAAGGCTCCCAAACTGATATTGAATGAATTTTTTCACTTTTTGTAATAATAAAAATGTACTAATTGGGTTAACTACAGATTTATACATTTTTAATAATTTCACTCTGATTAAAACCAGACCTGCAGAAATGTGTTCAACTGAACCTGTTTGACGGCATGAAGTAGGCTAAATGATGGACTGAATTAAACCTATTAGTTGGTCTAATTACCAACTTGCTTTTTCTTTTGTTCGTTTTAATATCTGCAAAAACTGCTGATCTATAGATCTATAAATATTTCTATGAATGTTTTCAGCGTAGTTCTGAGGCACTCAGAGGGAGAACCGACACGTGTTTTATTCCCCTTAAAGCACTGTTAGGAAGGCACATATTTTTGGCTGTTTTGACGTCCATACATGGCCTCATTCCAACTGTCAGGCACGGTGGTGGAGGCATTATGGCTGTGGCACATTCTGCAGTCAGCCTGCAGAGGACTTTGTAGGTAACCATGTATTCAGTTAACCATCTGAAGGTAAACCTCCAGAACTAATATAATAAGTTCTTTTAATTCACCAGTTCTAAGAGTAACAGACTCAAAGCTGTTTCTTCACCTACTTACAATTGCTTTCTTCCTATCAGATTATCAGACAGAGCTTGCAGCCTAAAGTGAAACGTACCCCGGAAGAGTTTGTCTGAAACACACAGAGACAAACATCTGATTTTAGAAGAAACCGTGAATATCTGAATGTTTGATGTGAGAAAGAAAAGACTTACTGGGGGTTCCCCTGAGGGAGAAGCAACCTGGAAGACAAACACAGAGCAGTTTGAATGCAGATGGATGTAAAGCTGCTGGAGTTTAGGAATAAAGCAGAGTTTACTTACATGAAGGTATCTCTGCCTGATGTTATGTTCCTGTAAAACAAGGAGCTCGTTCAGCGTCTCAATCTGTTCCTTACATGAACACTTTCCCACTTACTTCTGCAGAACTCTTCTCCACATTCTATTCATGAACTCCTTTGAGGATCAAGCGGTGCATAAATCAGCTTACCTGGTATCCTGGGTCTCATTTATGTTCTGATGAAAGTCAAACCTAAACAATGAAAGCAGAACCACAGCAGGCAATGAAACTCAGCACAGATTAGGAGTTTTATCAATCTGCCTCACATATTCATTTAATATATTTTAAGTGTTCATAAGGTCATCCAAATAATCCATTACAAAATACTATTGTAGCTGTAAACAGTTATAATGATATAAAAACTGAATTTACTGTTATGGCTCCCCCCCTTGTGGACTTTTATTTATGCGATTTAGAGTTGTTGGTGTTTAGGTTTGGTTTGTTTCTGGTTTATTTGGTTTGGCTGGTGTTCAGTTATAGGTTGACACACTGAACTAGTTCATTTCCAGGTTTGTGAACTTAGTTCATTTTTGAAAAAGTGAACTATGAACGTGAACTAGTTCATTTCCATCTCCTGTGATCGCTGAACTCTGAGCTCGTTCCTTTTAATTATGAACTGGAATGAATTTAACTCAGACCTGTATAATTAAATGTCATATATTACATTATTAATATGTAATCAGTCAGGGCTACTTATAAGGATTGAAAACTGGATGGATTTCCTGTTGATGCTTCCTGTGGTTTATAGTTATGTACATAAAAAAGTTTAACTTTAGTTACTTTTATCCGTTTTTAATCCCTCTCCTAAAAAGACAAAAACATAAAACATATAAAAGTTGTAAGACAAAATGAAGCTAGTCAAGTCTGCAATAGAATAAGATTATAAATGTGTAAAAAAATAAAGATCAAACAACAAAAAAGGAACTGAAACTAGTTTAAATGCAGCAAAATATGATGACAACTTTTATATGTTTTATGTTTTTGTCTTTTTGCCATATTATTTTTTTTTTAATAAAGTTTAGTATCTGATGAAGGGTGTAGGTTGGTTGAGGACCCAAACGCAGAGAGGAGGAGCCAGAGATCAGTTTTGCTGATTTAATGAAAACTGTAACTAGAAACAAAATCCAAGAAGAAAATACTAAAAACTAGCGCTGGTTCCAGCAACACTGATGCGTCGGTGCGTGGAGCCCATAGAGGACAACACTGTATCTGAGCGCCTGTCATTTCAATGAAAGTCATGTGAGCGATACAGGAGCTGCTTCTGACTGACTGAGTCACTAAACTGTTTAAAAACGTACCGGCTGGCAGAACAGTTCACACAGCCGGGGTGTGTCAAACCTAAACTTCAAACACCACCAGCCAAAACCAAAATGTAAAACTTGGTAGGAACAAACCAAACGTTCACCCAATTCAGCCAGACCAACAAACCAGAAACAAACCTAAACTAAACACTAACGAACGTCAGTAAATGAAGCCACATGAGGCCACAATAGAAACTCTTGTTTCTATTGTGGCCACCCCACACACACCTAATCACTCTAATTATGACAAAAAAAAATGTTTTATATATTTATATATATATATATATATATATATATATATATATATATATATATAACATATATATATATATATATATATATATATAATATAATTGAAATAACAAATAGAAAAATATTTCAGAATTATATCCAATATATATTTTTTTAAGTAAGATTGCAAGATAAAAATTTTAACTTTTAATAACTAGTAAATAAAGTCTTTTTTCAATCCAAAACTTTATTGAAAAGTTGCAAATTACAAAACATTGACAAAAAAAAAAAATGTCACTCAGATACTAATGAACAGTATCTCCAAAATAAGTGTTCAACGATGGGGTACAATTAGAATAAAAGTTAAGAAACATACTTAAACTATAAATAGATAACGGAAGAGATTTAAATTGCTAAAAAAAAGCAACATACGTTAACAGTGTGTCTACATTTTTTATTGTTGATTCTTTGAATACAATTGAAGTAATTTTTAAATCATTTTCAAACACAGGGAAGAAAGGTCGACCTTTGGAAAATTTGGTTTAGTGTTTGTGGAATTTTGTTATTAGAATACTCAGATTAACCATTTTCCTATCATTATTAGTTTAGTGTAAGATAATATCTTTGGTTTATAATTTAAGTGGTGTGTTGAAGTGTGATATGATGTAAACCTCAACTTCTTTCCAGAATATCTGTGAAAATTTACATAAAAAAAAAAGGTGCTTAATTGTTTCCTCCTCAGTATTACAGAATACACAGCTGACATCATTATTGACAAATTTAGCTAAAAAAGTGTTAATATGTTATGTCTAATTTTATACTGGATTTCTTTTATTTAGTTAGAAATAGCAAATTTGTTTGGAAGAAGCCGTGTTATTTTCCAGTTAATATCAGAGAAAGAGGATGACTATACAAATTTCCCTCTCTGAGTAATTTCCCTTAAATAGTTCCTTATATGTTTATTGTTATATGACTAGTAAATCGTCATTCCATTTTTAGTCCGATTGGTGACGTATTTCCGTTGTCCATGCGCAGTAGCTTCTCCGTAATACAAAGGTACAGGAGAGCTTGGGAGGTGACAGGAAGTGTATTCGCTCACCACTTCCCGCCGCAGCGCAGACGTTTTGCAGGTGATTGACAGGTCGAGAGAGAAATGGTGCAAAAAAAAAAAGAGTTATTTTCCAGGACCTGGTTTAGCTCCGAGGCTTGGCTAACTGCATGCAGCGAGGCTAAGGCTTTATCCTGCTTCCTGCCTCCTTTTTCAAACAATAGAAACTGATCCAGCATAGATAAAGACAGCTAGGAATGATTTAAAGCACTTTATAGAAAAGGCAAAGAAGAATGAGCAATCTAAGATTCACATGGAAAATAATAGAATATAATCTACTTTTAGTAGCTGTTTGTTCATTTGCATAGGTTCTCATAAATAAACACATTGTCAGAAAATTTATAGTTTTTTAATAATGTTCCTACATGCTATGATCTGTTTGACCTGGCTGTACCTTGAGGCTTGATTTCTGCCTGATCACAGACTAAACAGAGACTCCCCAACTTATAGTTTTTCCATTTAAAAATATAAAAATAACTGATAACTTCACCATTATTAAACTGATACATTATTTTTAGGTTTGTGAAACAATAATAGACCATGCAAAATACAGATTTACCTTCACAGCCTCAGAACGACAAGATTTATGTGCAAAAAGTAAACCTGTACATGAAATTATGTTTTCTTTTTACAAAGTGTTTTTATAATGTTTTTTGTTGTCAGCATTCATATAAATATACCAGCAGAGGCGTAGCCAGAGAGTTTTATAAGGGTGGCCAGGCAATAACCACTGTAGACTGAACTGGGGCCGAAAGCGGATTGGCACCAGAACCTCAAGGTCGATCTACACTGTTCCAACAGGAAAAATGACCATGCAAAACATCCATATTTTCTAAAATAAAGACAAAACTATACTTTCCTACAGCCTTTCATAACAAATAGATGATATTTCTAGATAAAAGGTATAGTGGGATAAATCTCAGTTTTGAGTTCTGGGGAACGTAAATTAATCATCACTCTCATTACTTTGTATCAATAAACATTCAGCATAAAGTTGATATTTACAAGCACAAATATCTACATAAATTGATTGTTTTATAAGTTTTTATTTAAAAAATTCATTGAAGACTCCCAGGTGACTTCAGAGACACATATTTTTCTCTGTTCACTTCTTATGAAAAAAGTACTGGTCATTACTCTATCCGTTCTGAAGCTGTTGTCTTGTTTTCTGTCCCACTTGTCAGTACTGAGCTGGGTAAAAAGGCCTTTGCTTACTCTGCTCCTATAGATTTAACCACAAAAATGAAACTTAAAATGTTTTAAATATTCCACTTGAGAGTATTACTGCTGTATTAGAGGAAATAAATGGTAGGGGTGGCCAATGATTGGCTAAGGGTGGCCATGGGCCCCCATCTAGCTCCACCCCTGTAAACTAGTGTGATAACTTAGTAAACGTTTGATTGGTTTTGGTTTGAATTTATAGCTCCCCCCTGGTGTAAACTTAAAACTCCACCTAGCAGGTAGAAACTCCACCTACGCAATGTAAATGTGTGATAATAAAATATAGAAAAAGAAATGGAAAATCCTGGATGCAGTCAATGTTTCCTGGATGTGCAGTAAAGCCTTTATTACGCCAAATTACACAGAATTTCAGAAACATATTCATGAACTTCTTTGTGGATCAGGCTGCGCTTAAAGTTTAGGTCAGCTTACCTGGCATCCTGGGTCTCATTTATGTTCTGATGAGAATCAAACCTAAACAATGAAAGCAGAACCACAGCAGGCAATGAAACTCAGCACAGATTAGCAGTTTTATCAATCTGCATCACATATTCGTTTAATCTTTAAGTTTTCTGAGAGTTCTTTTGAAAAGATCTGGATCAAAATGATTTCTTAGGTTCCTCCTTCAGCAGCAGATATTTCCACAGATCGCTGCTGAAACCTTCAACACGACCCACCTGCTGAAGTTTGTTTTAGCTAAACTGCAGACATTTGTTTAAATTCAGAGATCAGTTCTTACCCCGAGCGTTGAGGTGGAAGAGGACCAGCAGAGATTAAAGTAGCCATCATCATCATCATCATCATCAGCAGCAGCATGGTGGTTGGAAGCAAAGCAGAGATTTTATTCTGATCCAGATCAGACCGACTGAAGCCATTTATACCTCCCCCCTCTGATCTGAGATCAGCTTCTTCCTGTTTGTTCTCCAGCATCACTGCCGTCCGTCCGTCCGTCTGTCCTTCGCTGAGGGTCGAGTCATGTTTGGCTGAACGTCAGCTGAAGGACAGCGGCTCAGGGATAAAGCTGAGATGGTGTTTTCTGTTTTTATCTGATCTTTTTCATTCATTACTCAGCAAAGGTGAGGAGGGGGGCTGGGGGCTGTTCAGCTTTACAGCAAAATGATGATCGCAGGAAAATTAGAAGAAAAGATTGAAGAAGAATTTTCAGTAAGAAGAGAAGAAGGTCTTTTCTCCCTAAAAATGAGGAAAAACCAAACCACCTCATTCCAACTGTCAGCCCACAGAGGACTCTGTAGGTAATCAAAGAGCCAAATCATATGCTGATATAAATTTGGTAAAGAAAAAATTACAGTAGTGGGTCTTAAAGTATCTGTACATAAATAAAATCTGCAAACTTCAACAATCTGAAGCAACGTTGGAAGAAAATGGTGTAAAATGATTATTATTATCCCAACTACTGCATCAAAGGGTGTCATTTTAAACAGGCCGTCTGCGTCTCAGGTTGAATGAGGTCTTATAAAGTGTGTTAGGTCATGTCTCCATCATTTGGGTTTAAAGATTCTTGGTTTTAAGCCTTAATCAAAACAAACATGTTTGAGTAAAAGTTTGAGAATCGCCCCCCCCCCCTCCTAACTGTGACTTATCTAATGTGAAGGGATGAAAAACACACAATCAATCCAGCTTGACAATCACAAATATCTTTTTAATTTCAACATCTGTTACAATTTTATAATTTAACACATCTGCACAAACACTGAGGGGAAGAGAACAGCTGCTTGGATCCGAAGGGAAACCAAAAAACAACAAGAGGAGAAAAATGAGCATCCACTTCCTGGAAAGCAGCGGCTCATCTCAGAGGACACGCAGTGTAAATAACCAGCGGATCAACGCGTTAATCAGCCGTTTATCGGAAGTCCTCAGCAGAGAACATGCCCTTGGCTCGGCGCAGGATGGAGTCCTTGGACGCATCGTACGGATGCTCTTTGGACGGGATCTCCAGCACTGCTGGGATGGACTGCATGTGGGCGTCGATGGCGTGCCGGATCATCTCAGCTATGAACTGGTTGATCAGAATGATGGCGATGTCGTTCCGCGCCAAGAAGCTCCTGCAGACGGGAAAAACGTTCAGCTCATCTTTGAAATGTGGAGATAAATCAAGCAGGAAACACATAAAGGAAGATCAGAAATATATAGATTTTAATCATTTTACTGAAATGAGTGACCGTAGTTAAAATAAAGACGTTTTTCAAAAATCATTTGATAATATAACTAAGATCATTTTATAGTTAGAAATATGTTTAATAATCTATTAAAAGTAAAATATTTGTTTAAAATGATCAAATCTGTTTCTACAATTTCTCAATTTTTCTTACATTTTTTATCAATTCCTTTTTATTTTATTTTACTCTTCAATAATATTTGCATGTTTTAAACGACATAAAACAGCAACATCTGAACAGAACATTTAATAGAACACGAGCATTTTTATTAATGTAGTTTTAACTGAATATAAAGGTGCTGAAAACGACAAACAATCAATTAACCTTAAAATCGTTTGATTTTGAATGGAGTCTGGTACAGATGCAAAATGTGTTAACATTTCTGCCAGTTTTAACGTTTTTATTTATAGTTATGAATAATTGTTATTTTATTACACCTCCTTTAGACATACAAATATAATGTAGTACAGAATTACATTCAAATTTTATCTAAAGAGGATTTTCTGTCAAAAAAGTCCAATACGCACCAGACTCCATTCAGATTTTGACTAAATTAATGTTCGGGCATATTATTCGGTCTGTTTGTTTTTTCTTTTCATCTGAGGTTTATTCTCATGTAGCAGAAATGATCAAACAATCTGTTTATTTACGGTTCCTGTTTGATTAAATCGGTATCGGGCCTCACTTGAACGTCTCCTCGATCTCCGTGATGCTCGTGTCCTTCTCCACCACCAAGAAGTTCGGCTTCCGGTTCTTGTTCAGCTCCCCGATCCCACCGAGCAGGAAGCCCGTCACCGTGTCCTCATCCCCGATCACCGCGATCAGTTTGCCTCGGCCCGCCATAGCCTGCTGCTTCGGTCCTGTTCTGTTCGGGAGACACGGTGCGGATCAGCAGCTTTGATCATGTGAGCCGCTGCGTCATAAGTCACGTGGGGGTGACGCAGGAGCAGGAGGCGGAAGTGAAGCTTCAGACAAAAAACAAACAGGAGCTGAGATGGTGAGGCTTTATTTGATCTATTTTACCTGCAGCGTTTTATTTTTATCTAATATATTTATTGGACCATGATTCCGGAATAAAGTCTGTTTATTAATCGATCAATAAATCTGATTGGTTTGTTTTCCAGACGACGGCGGCTCTGACTGCGGGTCTGGAGCGGATCCCGGATCAGCTCGGGTATCTGGTCATCAGTGAGGACGGGGTTCTGGCTGTAAGTTTAAAGAAAAACTACAAAAAGTTGTATTTCCTGCGAAAACGCAGTGAATGCTGTAGGCTAAACTATAAGCTTTATAGTTAAAATGGTAGAAACAAGCTGAGAAAAAACTGAAATGGCAGAAAACAAAAACGCTTAATGACTTTGCTAAAACTAGTGGAAACATGGAACACATGTTATGAATTAACAGTAAAGAGGAAAGATTCCATGTTCCAGAAAGGGCGAAGGTCTATGGAAGGCCAAATGTGCCACATTCCTCTGTTTTTCTGCTTAAATAAGGTTAAAAATCTGGCAGTTCTCTCTGAAAGGTCAATAAGTTCAAAGTTTAAATCATTTGCTTTATTCTTTAAACCTATTGATGAGTTCAAAGATACTTTTGTTCAGAAAGTAAAACCCAAAGGTGACTCCTGGGCGGTTTTAGACAGGGGCCAGTGGGGCCAGTTCCCCTGTAGAACTAATACTGGCCCCTGAACCAAAGAGATAATTCTATTCAGTTTATTTCTATAGCTCCAATTCACATCATGTCATCTCAGGTCACTTTCCAGTTCACCAGCTTAAGTTCTGATTTAATGAAGTTAAAAATATCTAATATTTCTGAAATTTAAATGTAAATTGACCTAATATATCAAAGATTTCATGTTTTAGTAAAAGTTTATTCAACAACTAATTATTTCAGGTGCTTTTTTTCTCTTGTATTCATTATAAATGTAATCAAATATTTACAAATTTAATTAAACCAAATTAAATGTAAATTTAATTTCATCAACAATATATTTAAGCTAATTTAATTGATGAAAACTTGCTGGCCCCTGCCTGGCCCCTGCTACTAGATTTGATCTAGAAACACTACATAGATTGATTACACATAGAAACAATTGAAGCCTGTATTTCTATTAATTGTGATGATTAAGGCTCACAGATGAAAGCCCTTAATTAAGACTCAATTAGACACAAATTAGAATGTAGAGAAAATAAGTTTGTTGTTTAAGGTCTGGAATCCAAGCATTATCATAGAAAGTTAGGTGGAAGGATAAAGTGTGGTGGGAAGTTCTGCACCAGCAATAAGGAGAAGCGCAGCTTTCAGAGGATCCGGCTAAATTTAATTAGATATAAGGGAGCAGAATGATGAATCGAGGCTGCAGAGGAAAAAAAAGTTATCTTTAGATTAAAGTTCATATTTTATCTATAAGCCATGGAAGCCAGGACCTCAAGTGTTTCTGCTGACATGTTTTATGAGGAAACTGATTAGAAATTCTATTTTCTGAAGGTCCTAAAATAGTTCTTTAAGTTCCATATAAATAATGATTTTATAAGCATAGATTTTTAATCCTATTGTGACTCCTATAGAGGAGAGGATATAAAACAGGCTCTGCTGGCAGCCAGTAAAATATAATAATAAGAAATTGTCTTAAATGAACCCCTCCTGCATTAGAAGATTGGTTTAGTATCGATTTAGACATTTAAATCGGAAAAGTTGACGTTTTCTTTAAGAACCCAAGGGGGAAATGTTTTGATATTTGTGATTAATGGATCAGGTTTGTGTTCCGCTTCCAAAATGATTTTTTTATTTATTGTTTCCTTATTGAGGCTCGACCTTTTGAAAAAAGACTAGAAACTTGTTTTTCCTTTAGAATAAAAGATTCTACAGCTCCCTGTTAAAGTCACCATGTTTCACTTAAACACATAAAATTAGTTTCTGTTTCTCATTTTTCTGGCTTTGCTTTTGTTTTAATTTTCTTTTTTTGTTTTATAAATGTGAAACCAAAAGCATAATGCATTTAACGTGTAAAAATAACTGTGATTTCATCATTTTCAATAAAAAAATGAATGGAAAAAATAAAACAAATTCCAGTTAAACCCATATATGGTAATGACTAACGCTGCCAGGTACCAGAAGCAGCAAATGAAGCAGGTCTCTGTGGACCAGAACCATAGAATCTATGAAGAACCAACAATGCAAATATGAGCAGAAGGCTGCTGTTGGATCAAGCTGGGCTTCCAGAACCTCTCAGCAGAACCACAGGCTAAAAGAAGCTCCGCCCACACAGCGAGGAAGTGAACATGCTTTTCAGAATCCAGACATCTCTGCTTAGAATATCATTTTATTCAGTTTGGTTTTCCATATGAATCAAAACAGGAAATAGAAGCTTAATAAAAGCTTTTGTTAAAATGACTCACAAAGACTTTGAAATTATTTATAATATTCCATTTTTTTAGTCGTACCCATATGACACCTTTTAAAATGATCTATATAAACTACAATTTTTCCAACCAACCTTTTGAAGTGTTCAGAAATCAGTGGGTTCATAATTATCTCTCCTCTCACAGGCGACATTAAGGTCGTCGGTTTTACTTGTGGTTTATTTTTGAGACCCTGCTTTGTGTTGATCTGCCTAAAGGTGGTTTCTGACGTGAAGAAGTGAAGGAATTCTTTCTGTTATTCAGTCTGCAGGAGAGCTGGAGAACGACGAGCACACTGCAGGTGCCATAATGCAGATGGTTCGGACGGCTTGTCGCTTCAGGTTGTCTGGATCAACAGAAGCTCCGTTCAAACGCATGTCGGGTAAAAAAAGCAAACATTTCCTGGAGAAACCAGGCCTCATCCTTCAGGTTACTTCAGACTCCAATACTAACCTTCCAGTTGTTTGTTTCCCTGCAGTGATGCTGGAGGACTTTGTGTACGTGGTTACAATTTCAGGTCAGAAAGTGTTTGTGGTTAAACGTCAGAACAACCAGCATGAGCCCGTCAACGCGTAGCGGCGCCGGGTGGAGCCAGCGGGATGAAGATGGCGTCTTTTTGGAACTGTTTTCTATGTTTAAGATGTCTGTATAATAAACTGTTTGAACGTTTCTGCTTGTTTGAACGTTTCTGCTTCCTCCAGAAAAATTATCCTGCAGGATTTAGATGCATCCCTTCAACACGTTTATGTAAATAAAATCATGTCGGAAACAACAGTTGTCATGTGGGGTACCTCAGGGGTCTGTCTTTGGACCCATCCTCTTCCTTTTGTGCATATTTCCACTAGGTCAGATAATCAGCCAATTCAGTGTCATATCTTACATATGCGGACGATACTCAACTAAATTAGTCTTTCAAGGACAGTGAATTTAACAAATTGTGTTACTTAACTAACTGACCAGCAATAAACGCTGGTTATGTGACAATTTTCTACTTCTGAACTCTAAAACTGTAACACTAATTACGCATCTGAAAGTAAAATCCCTCAGATAAATTAACGCATCTGAGACATAGGAAGTTAAAACTTCTATTCCTAGCAATTCACATCATAGGTCACTTTCCAGTTCACTATTCAGATCATCCAGAAATAGACATTCAAAAGTTTTCTATCTAAGGAAGTCCAGCTGATTGCATCGACTCATTGATTCTTCAGCAATCCCTCACACTAAGCATGCATGCATCTTGTGGCAGTGAAAGGGAAAACTCCCTTGAAATAGTAAAGGAAGAAACCTCCAGCAGCAGAACCAGGCTCAGTGTGAGCGCCATCTGCTGAGGCCGGACTGGGGTTCAAGGAGAGACAGAAGCAGACATAGAAAAAGAAGCATAGATACAAAAGGCAACTGTCAACCAGCTCCACAGGCGGCCCCGTCCAGGAAACACACAGCCAGGCAGACGAGCTCCTCGAGCCAGCTCCCATGTCAGAGGATGAAGAGAGCACATCCAGTTAGTCACAGTCAGAGAAACAGGACTACACTGGAAAACAGGCCAAGCTCCAACATCTAGAAACAAAGGTGTGGCATGGCAGGCAGCAGCACAGCTGATATTTCTCTCCAGGATGGAGTCACAGCCAAACAGGAACACGGTTTGGCTGTGTTGAAATAGTCTAACCTCATGGTTAGACTATTGCAAACTGTGAGGTTACCTGTGTGAGCGAGGAGGGGCTTTACCGTCTCCAGGTTGTCCAGTATTTCTGCTGCAAAGCTTTTAACTCACATTAGAACCCAGTTCACTACTGTTAGTGTCCTGAACGGTCCAAGTTCCTCCCTACATCTCTGGGCTGATAGAGCTTCCATACTTTGTCCCATATAGTCTGAGGTCAACGGGCCGAACATTGTTAGCGGTTCAACACTCGTTTATTTGCCTCCTTTTTTATGCCGTATTAATTCTGTTAATTCATTTATAAAGCAACTGAAGACGCTGCTGTTCAAGCAGGCTTTTTAATTAGATGTGTGGTTTTTATGGCTTTGTTTCCTAAAATGTTGATACGCACAGATAGAAATCACAAAGATGAATAAATTACTGACTTATAGAACTGAATTATTGAACTTGTTCGCTACCAGGCCTCATCAGAGCTGAATCAATGCTGAGGTGATTCAGTGTTGAAGGGATGAAACTTAAAGTTTATGGATAAACAATCAGGGATGCAGATCCTCATTTACATTTCCTCTCTATTGATCCACACTTTGATCAGACTAATGATTTTTACAAAGTTGGAACAGATTCTTAAAACCTGAAAAATGACCCAAATCTGCACCAATTCAATTCGCTGAAAGGGCTACAATGTGGGATTCAGAAAAAGATGCTGAAAGGTCGGACACAGGCCAGAGCGTATCGGGAGACGGAGACCAACCAGACCTCCCTCATCCTTGGCCCTATCTCAGAGAATTTATAGAAATAGTGGAAAAATTGAGCTTTCAGTTCATATAGCGGCATCTGGCTGTTTTTATTAAAGATTACTTTTTAGTACTTTAGAAGTAGTTTTTGGAGCACATACTTTTCACTTTTACTTGAGTAAAGAGGTCAAGTTGATACTTCAACTTTTACCAGAGTGTTTTTTAAACTGCAGGATCTATACTTCTACTGAATTAACTAATGTGTGAACTTTTGACACTGATCAATCCACGTTATTGAATCTGATCCGGTAACTTCTACGCCATTCTGGTTATTTATTGTGCATTGAATCTAATTTATCAACATTCAGCCTTTGCAGTCGGATCATGCTGTGCACCCCTGAAATTTAGATTGAGTCAGCAGAACCTAAACTTGCAGTTTCATCCATTATATTGCAAACTTCTGTTGAAATACTAAACTTTTTATTTTTTTTTCTATTCATTTAATGCATGCAAATAAGAATTTCCACTAATTTTCATCCATGGATGTGGTAACAAACGGCTTGCACAATAACCAGGAGTCGGTACCAGTAAAGAAAATCTGATCTGTGCATCGACAGAGAAAGACTGAAAACAGACCTGAGAAGAAAAAAAAAACCTTTATTGCATCATTGTTGCCTCTGCTTTGTTTCTTCTTCACATTGATAAGGAATGACGAGGCCGTGGGGTCCGGCTCTGTGGAATGAGTCATCACATGACCAGGCAATGTGTCACCTGTCGTAAGCCCCGCCCACTCCTCCCCTCTCCCTTACAACACCCGGTCACGTAATCTGGAGTTAAAACGAGCAGATTAAAAGAAAACAAACAGATCTAACAAACTGAAGAAGAAGAGGATGATGGGAAACCAGGTGAGCTCAGAGTTCACGACATCACTTCCTCCTGCAGATACATTTATAATTTAAAAAAGAAACAAAAACCCAGAAACAGTCCTGTGAAATGCTCCTCATCTTCCTCCTCCTCTGTTTGTACACGGTGACATCAGGCGGTGACATCAGCCTGCTGCTTCCTGTGGAGGCTCTAACGTTTCGATAGCTCATTGGACAGCCAGTCCAGGCCCTCGTAGAGACCCGTCCCCTGAGTGGCACAGGTGGCCTGGACGTGCCACTGAAACACAAACGGAAACAAAACGAAAAAGGATCAGAGCAAAAACTGAATCTGGTTTCAATATTGGGAAACTGTTGAGACTTTGTGTTACTTTTGAAGTTTTCAAAAACTGAGCAATGGTCATAAAAATGACTAACAGGATAAAGGAGGCCAGTAAATGCAAATAAAGTCGTCTCTGTCTTGCAAAAATCTTAAACGCAAGTGTTTGACGTAATCCGTCTGGTTAAAGGAAGTTTTCAAATCCAGGCCAGTTCTGACCCAATAGGAAGGAAAGGGTTTGAAATCTTAGTTGCATCAATGCTGCAAAGGAAGGGGGGGAGGGGGGTAGTTGCCCTTGTTTTGTTATTTTTGCACAACCATTATCTGACTCTGCTGTAGGGAATATCACCAACTGCTACATTTTAACGTCTTTAACACCTGAGAAATCCACTGATTTAACAGCTCATTTAATCCTTGATGGGTTTTTAAAACCACCAGGACTGTAATGCAGAATGCAACCACAAGGAGGCAGCAACTGCCAGGCAGCAGCTAAAAAAGGCAGGGATAGTAAAAAAAAAAAAAAACTAAATCCAACATTAGATACATTAAAGTTGAGATGAACGCCTCCTTCAGAAATAATTAGTTTTGAATCATATATTAGAAATGATGAGGACTTCTATTTAGTCCAAGTTAGAGTAGAACGCTGTGGGATCTATCACCCCCCCCTCTTAAAAACAGTGAGCTCAGCTCTTCTAAATCCCCCAAAGTTCTGCTAAACATGCGTGATCTTTAAATGGATCCTTACGGTTCTGCTGCGCAGGCTGTGCAGGCCCAGTTTGTCGGTGAGTTCGCTGACCCCCATGGCGTTGGGAAGATCCTGTTTGTTTGCAAACACCAGAAGGACGGCGTCCTTCAGCTCGTCTTCCTGGATCTGAGGGGATACAAGAGTCAGGTTGACGTCACCATCGACCCACCGAGACCACGGCAGAATCCTTGATCGCTCACCATCTTGGAGAGCTCCTCGGCCGACTCTGCCACTCTCTCTCTGTCGTTGCTGTCCACCACGAAGATCAGACCCTGCAGAAGAAACGGTCACTGATCAACGCAGTCTGCTGTCTGAGACGCTAATAAACAACATCAGTGAATATCATTGGTTGATGAGACACAAACCAAATCAAACCATCCGTGATTCTAACTTATTAAAAGTACATTTCTCCACTGTGAGATCAGCAGAGTCAATCAATCAATCAATAAAACTACCTGTGTGTTCTGGAAGTAGTGTCTCCACAGAGGTCGGATCTTGTCCTGACCGCCGACGTCCCAAACTGTGAAGCAGATGTTCTTGTACTCCACCGTCTCCACGTTAAAGCCTAAAACATGCAGACGCAGCAGAGGATGTTAGAGCCGAGGCGGCTACATACTGAGCGCGTGCAGTAAGATACTTTCTGTCTAAAGAATTAGTAAAATACTGAGGAAAGAACAAACTTTCCATTTACGCAGATAACATTCGTTTTATACGTTCAGATAAGGCCTCAGCTCTTCTTCTGGATATTGAATCTTTAAATGGAGCAAATCTTCCTGATTTTTCACAACAGTAAGTTTGAAAGTTGTTGTTTGGTCCTAATAAAAAATTATAATTTACTGCAGTTAGCTCTAGTTACAGCCTCTGTAAATTCAGCAGTCGGGCTTCTGCTTTTCTGATAAATGGGCAAAAGATTCACAGTATCTTGTTAGGTTGGTAGTGCAACAAGATAAATTAATTATAAATTAAATCTGCTCTGATGGGATTAAAAACAAAACCTTAAACTACAAAAACAAACCAAAAAAGTCTCCCAGTAATTTAATCTCATCAACCATTTTTTCGCCATCTAAACCACGATCCGTGTGCGATAAGACGATTTTTACTGCTTTGATTCGGCTCCTGCTGGGAAACATTTCCACCCAGGTATGATTGATTACTTACCGATAGTTGGGATGGTGGTGACGATCTCTCCGAGTTTAAGTTTGTACAGGATTGTTGTTTTTCCAGCTGCATCTAAACCCACTGAAACAACAGATAAAATAGTCTAATTAAAATTTTAATTAAATATGTTTTTATGATATTTCTTTTAAACTTTGAAAGATCGTTTTTCTGTAACACAATTTTGGACCAAATACTGGCCCCTAGAGGACGCTGCAAATAACGCAGTTTTTTTTTGTTTTTTTAATCAGCTTCGCTGCATCTTATGTAACATTTCTCTTCTGAAACGTTAAAGATTTTTAAGCCGTTTGCATATTTGAACAAATTATTCACTCTAATTTTCTATAAATCCAGTTTTAGGAACAACAAAGTTTGGATTTTGACAAACTCACTGCTTTTTATCAACAGATTCTGAGATAAGCCGTTTGAGAAAACATGGAACTAAGAAGGTCAGTAAGTTTTCAGTTAATCTAGAAAGTTCTTTCAACTCTTTCCAGAAATTAAGGTTTTCATTCTAAAAATAAAAAAAATATCCAGAATTAGATCCATATAAATGGAACTTAGACCAGACAACAGATCCAGACTAAGAGAAAATGATTCAGAGTCACGCCTCTGGATCCAAAAATATTTCCAAACAGGCGAAACATTCAGAAAACTACAACAAATCATCTGGATTCAAAACAAAAAGAATTGAAAAAAGACTGAAATCCATCCATCTTTAAAAACGGTTTATCCTGGTTGGTTGAGGAAGATGCAAACCTAACACAATAAAAGCCCAGGCCTGGATTCAGACCCAGGACCTCCTCACTGCAGAAGTTTAATTATAAAAAAAAAGGAAAAAAATATGTCAGAAAAAATAAATAGAATAGAAATAAATAGAAGTGTACAGAGATATAAAGCATAGATTCTGAATACCAAACAGAAATCCAGAAAAATACCTACTCCTGTAAATGGATTACAAAGTAGACTTGGATACGAGACAAAAACTAAAATAAACCTAAACATAGATTCAGTTCAGTTTTTTTTTTATATATATATAGCGCCAATTATCAACTTATGTAATCTCAAGGCACTTTATAGAGACAATTCAACCAGATCATACTTACAAATTGATTCAGAAAGTTTTCTATCTAAGGAAAACCAGCTAATTGCATCGACTCAATTAAGGCTACTTGTTTTTAATATTCACAATGATTCACACTCTGCTTAAATCTGGGAATCTTGGTTAACAAGAACAACATGGATGTGGGTATAAAAGACCATGACAGTCAATTTAAATATATAAAACTGACCAGTAGCATTTAAATAAATGGTACCTGGTATATACTGCATGAATTATATCTTTGCTATTATAAATTACATGAACAACTCTAAAATAATCCAGATCAGATTAACTAGACGCAAACCTGATCTAGAACAGAAGAGGTTCACTGATAAAATATGAAACTCAGATCCAGATAGGAAAAAATGACACCAAATCGAGACAAGGCAGATCTAGAAGTGCTTTGTGACTCTAAAAAAGCTCCAGAAACACAAAAAACAAAAATGTACACAGACCTTTATCTAGATTAAAGTGCTAAATAATATATATTTAATTGGTCCCTGGTTGACTAAAAAACATCTAGAAAAAACAAACAAAAAGAAAAACAATAGAGATCTTTATAACAATGACTGACAACTGGATACACAAAGACTGGATCATTAAAATATGCAAAATGGAAAATAACCAGACCTACAATCAAAGAATAACCTCCACAAGTGTGACTCCAGATTGCATAATTGGATAAAAGGAACATTAACAAAGATCTTGACTAAGTATCAAGAAATTGTTATTAAAGAAATCAGAGGATCTAAGGAAACAGAACAGAAATCAGAATTTTTTACCAGTAAAAACAAGTGGATCCAGATTGACCCAACTGGCTCATTAAAACACCCAAACTGGATCCGAATAAAAGAGGATTGGATCCAAGCGGAACCGGATCCAGAGAATAAATAGATTTAATAAAACTAATCTGGACCAATAATGACGAAAAAGGAGAATCAGAGAGCAGGAAAAAGCTATTACAAAATTAATAATAATAATAATAAAAATCGATGGTGGTAGATAAGCATCTATAAAAACAGAAAATATTAAAAAATGAAAAAACTTTCTGCATCAGTGAAAGCTGGTTGACTCTGATTCATTCAACAGGATTGGGCATTAAATTAAAAAGAAAAGAGAACAATCAGATTATGTCCATTTTAATACATCTAACAGTCCTTCCGTTTAGCCCTGGCTGTTAGCATCTGCTAACTCCGTTAGCTGGATTTTTCAGTAAGGCTCACAGTAATGATGTAACCAGACTAAAACTTTAACCGAATAACAATATAAAGCCCCCTGGTCTAAAGCAGCAGTCCTGCCGCAGAACACGCTTTGAGTCAGCCGCCGGTACCGGCCCGGTCCACTCGGAGCTAGTTAGCCTAGCCACAACGCTCACCCATCAGTATCCTCATCTGCTTCTTGCCGAACAGCCTGGAGAACAGCGACGAGATGGTCAGACCCATTTTTTAATAAACAAAGTGTCCAAGAGAGGCAGCCGGTAGAGGTGACAAGACGAGGACGGGAGCTGGAAGGCGGTAAGCCCGCTGAGGCTGCTGTCAGAACCGAATAACAGGCACAGAACAACCGGATCCCCGAGAACTGTGGGCGCTGCTCCTCCTTGGTGCCACGTCCAGGCCAACGCGGAATAAATGACGTCATGACTTTGAAAAAACTTTATTAGCAGCCCCAGAGGATGGGCGCGTTTAGGTTCACAGGAAAATGAAAACCAATTGAAATCCTCTGCTTGAGAAAATTAATTGTTTGAGTACAGATACATCATTCCGTGGAATACACGAATCTAGTAGGTTTATTTCTAACAACTTTAATATAAACTGACAGCGACGATAAAAACTGTGGCTAAAGCGAAATAGTGTTTTAGCGTTTTCTGTTTAACCTGAACGCATCCTTAAATTCCCGCCTCCTTCTCTGCTGTCAGTTCCGCCATGGCAGAACATGGCGGCTGTTGACAGCTGGAGCGAAGATTTAGGGAAAAACTTGAATTATTTGTTGTTTGTTTTGTTTTATTTTGACATAAAATTATAATTTGTTTAATTTTCTTTTCATTCCAACGCGTTAAATTATCTCTTTTGTATTGGAGAGCTTATTATCAGGTAAGAACCGGATTTAACCGGCAGGTTTGTGGACGTTAAAGTTTCGCGTTTTTTTGACGCCATAAACTCGGACAATTACGCTGAAGATATCCTCAGTTAAACACATAGGATAGGCAAACAGAACAAGATAACGCAACAAAACAAATATTAATGTCAAACAGTAAGCACATTTTTTTCGTTTTTGCAACATTTTCTTTCTTTAATGTGGAATCTTAGAGTTCTAAACTTACAGTTTTATTAATTTAATCAAGAATTGGAACAAGCATACTTTACCATTGCACTGAATTAGAGATTATAAACGAACTGTCCCTTTAACCCTGTAAAGATCTGTATCTACATGTCTGCCTTGCTGCATCAGATCCAGGCTAAGAAAAATAATCTAGATTGAGACTAACAGAAAGAGATCCAGAGTAACTGTATTGAATCCAGTTAAACAGAATTGGGTTTTCGAAAACTATCCAGAATTTGATACAGAATAACTTTTAATCCATGTTTATCAGAATGATCAACAAAGACTCTAAATCCACAGCTAGATTAGAGCTGAACTCATTATTTCTATAGAACTGGATCTACATGGGAATAAAATCTGGAATTGGACCCAGACTTTCTTAACCTAATCTGGAATTGGAATAATCCCAGACAAATTTACCTTGATATTTAGAAAACTCCAGATTAACAGAACAATGCAACACTGGATTAAAATCTATGAAGATAATTCTAGATCTAAATACTGGAAACAGTTTGATCCTGATGGTTGATCTGAACAGTCAAACTGCTTTTTAATCTATTTATTTATTGACTCAGTAGAAAGGTGTAAGCAGATGTTTGATTAAGTATTTCTTCCTTTTAGTTTTCCGATGAGTCTTGGATGAATTCTGACTGATCATGGGACCAGTCTGACCTGGACTGAGTTGGACAGGAAGGACATGGAGAAGTTTGGGATGAGCTTTGGTGGCGGTCCCAGCAGGAAGGAGCTGCTGGATACCGTCGAGTCTCAGAAGAAGCAGCTGGTCCAGTACCAGACCCGCTTTAAGGATGTGGTCCGGGCCTACAAGAGTCTCCTGAAGGAGAAGGAGGCTCTGGAAGCCAGTCTGAAGGTTCTGAGCGTGACTCAGGACCTGGACCTCAAGCAGCAGGAGCAGGATACCGCCAGGCGCCTGGACCTGCTGGATGATGGCTGCTCTCTGCACAGCGAGGACAGCGTGGACACAGCAGCATCGGTGGACGCAGCCAGTGAAACCGCAAGGGGAGAACAAAGCGAGGAGGACCAAGGCGAACTGAGCCAGAGGCCCTGCTCTACGGTATGTGGACAACATGTCTTTGAGTCGCTGCATCACTGCTTAGTGTAACATGGTTTTTGCTTCTACAGGCTGATGCTGACAGCAGCAGCATGGAGGCGGAACAACAGCAAACACCCACCGTCCCCAATGTGGAGACGGACCGCCGCATTGCCCAGCTGAAGAGCCAACTGAGCACGCTCACTGCATCGCTGGCCACTGTGACACAGGAGAAATCTCGGATGGAGGCAAGCTTCCAGGCTGACAAGCGTCAGCTGAAACAGGAAGTTCAGGAGCTGCAGGGGCGTCTGGCTGCCACAACGGCGGAGCAGGAGGCAGAGCTGCAAGCTCTACAGCAACAGGTCACGGAGACCCGTGCTCGCATCATCACACAGCAGCACGAAAGGGAGCAGGAGCAGGGAGACCACGCCCAGCAGCTGAGGGAGCTGCAGAGACTCCTGCAGCAGGAGCGAGACCTGCGGCAGGACGCCGAGCTGCGTCTGCACGACGCCAACGCCGCCCTCCTCTCTACCTCACAGGCGGTGGACCGAGGGATGGAGTCAGAGGCCCACCTGAACCAGGTGAGGGAGGAGAGAGACGAGCTGCGCAGGAGGCTGCAGGCTGCGGAGGAGGAGCAGAAGAAACCAGATCCCAGAGTGGAGGAGCTGCAGAAGGAACTGCAAGAGCTGAAGAACTCCTTCCAGCAGCAGATCCACAACGAGACAAAGAAGGTGAGATTAGGTTTGGTTCACAGAAAGCCAGCAGACACACCTGACTTAGAAAAAAAAGGTGAAAAAGGTGATTCAATGGCCGTGTATGCTGAGGAGGGAATGCAGTCATTGGATTCAGATGTGATTGAGAACAGACCAGTCCTCCACGGGTCTGATTTTTTTCAAAACAGTATCCACCCGCAAGCGTAGAGACCCGACCCGTTACCCGCAATTATCCCCATTTAAAACCCAGGACCGCACAGGCTGGGAAATAATAAAGTGCGACCCGATCTGTGATCACCAAGTGTACAGACAGCCATTTATAATAATAAAAGCAGTAGGGGTGTGCAAAATAATGCGTCATGGCGATGCGTGGCGATTCTAATTTTGTGATCTACTGCATCGATTCTTGGCGCCAAGTATCGATTCTTAATTTAAAAATGAACAAATAAAATACATGAATGGTTGGCGCACATCAGCCAAACCAAGTGGAATACAACTTCCAGTCCAGCAGATGTAAGCTGCGGATGTGTTGGCGCCAGCTGCTTTGTGTCACAAGCATGTCGGCGCGCGGGATACTGAGAGCGAGTCATATAGAAATAAAACATGGAGAACACTATGAAAATTCGCCCAAGCGACTCCATCACATTTCAAGTCAGATGCTTGGATGCATTTAGGCTTTAAAAACAAAGAAGGTAAAATGAAATTGATATGATTACGCGTAAATTTGCAAAAGGGAAATATACATTTGAATGTTTTTCATTTCATTGGTTTAAGGACCACTGAGGCCATGTAAGCGGCACTGATTATCCTTATTTTGTTATTTTAAGTTTGATGAATCCTAAGATCTTTTTTGTCAGTGTGTCCACAGTAATAGTAATATTTCTGTCAGTATTTGTTTCCATGGCAACACCTCCAAAGTCATTTCAATAAATACAGCTATGTATGAGATTCAGTTTCTTTTCAGTTATGTATCAATTGAAGACACGATCCAGATCACAATCAGCCCAGTCAGCCACTGGTAAGGGGCTGGATCTTTTTTTCTTACAGTGTTCGAGTGAAAATATACGCAATGCATCATAATATTTCAAGTGTCGTGATGCATCGTGATAGAATCGCATCGTGGCATATGAATCGTGATTTGAATCAAATCATGACTTCTTTGCCAGTACCCACCCCTAAAAGGCAGTAAAGAATATCGCCTCACACTCACATCCAGCGCTCTGTGCTCACAGATTAACTGCTGTAAATTAGCAGAACTTAGTTGCTTTGGCTTGTTGCTTAAATAAATACTGTATGTTTAATACTGGTACCTGCCGAACCCCCGACCCGGTGCATAGATATAAATGCATTAAAATCTGGTCCAGACTTTCCTGTTGCTTTGTTGAAATAAAGCGATTGTAATCAGTCAGAGATGCAGTTCTGGATGATCGGATTACAGGTCATCCAGGACCTTATTATAAGGTGTGTGTCACCACTAGTTTATACTGGTTGCTTCTGAAGAAGGTCCATTAATATTTGATTGCAAGATTTGATCTTTTCTTTTTTTTAATTCCAAGCAAGTTTCTTTCTGACTAATTTTTAATTAAAAGCGTTTGAGACTAAAATACCACTGAGATTCCCAGACTGAAACTAGACTAGGGAATTTAACAAAAGTTTCACTAAAATCATTTACATTTCTGTTTATTTATTTATTTTTCCTAAATTATCTCTGATTTAATATAACTATTTATTCGGATCCATCTCTAGAAATAATCTGTGATGAAAAACGTGATAATTTAGGCATTCGGTCTTTAATCTCATTCTGCGATCCCCTTTCCCTGTTTTTAATTGATGGTATCAGTCGTTCCCTTTTATTTCTCAGCTTTCTAAGAATAAAATCCCATCACCTTCACGTTCTGCCTGTGATCGACTGCCTGCTTAGTTGAACCGGTTTTTAATTGACGTTAAGCAAGCGAATCGTCCTTTTGGTGAAACCCAACCAATCACGGCTCGCTAAGTTGAGTCAGAATTGAGCGTCTCATCCTGACATTTTGAGCAAGTTTTTGAAACTATATTCATTTCCACAGCTAAAAACAAACCTGGCAGACGGAGACGCATCACAAGGGGAGCAGTATGTAGATTTTAGAGCCTCTAGAGATAAAAATCAGGATGAACAAAGAACCATCTGCCTTAAAGAACCCGTTTAATTCAGTTCAGTTTGATGCGTTTTAACTGTTTTTGTTTTGTTTTTGTAGGTTTCTGAGGCAGAGGAGCGCGCTCGTGAAAGAGCGCAGGCCGCTGAGCTTCGGGTGGCGGGTTTGGAGCAGCGCGTGTCGGAGCTGTCGGAGCTGCTGGGATCCTGCGAGAAGGCGAAGCAACGAGACCAGCAGACGGCTCAGAGACTGAGAGACCGCATCCTGCAGCTGGACACCGAAAACAAGACGCTGGCCATCGCCGCCTCCAGCAGGTCGAGCACAGACCTCAGCCTGGACGAGTCGCAGCTGGACGTGGCCGTTCTGAAGGACAAACTGCAGACGGTGAAGAAGCTGCTGCTGATGGCGGCTCAGAGGAACCCAGATCAGAACATCCAGGATCTGGCCAACACTGAGGAGGAGTCAGGCGTGGACAAAACCACAGCTCTGGTTTATCAGCAGGAGCTGCAGCAGCTGAGGGACGAGTTTGAACGCTACAAGCTGCGTGCCCAGGTGGTGCTAAAGAACAAGACGGCTAAAGATGGCTGCCAGGCCAAAGAGCTGGAGGAGGTCCGGGATCAACTGTCGGAGCTACGAGAGAAGTACATCACCCTGCGGATCCAGAGCGATGAGGCGGAGGCGCGGCACCGCCAGCAGCTGGAGGAGCGGCAGCAGCAGGCGAACGGGGCGTGCAGCACGCCCACAAACAGGAGCTGGAGCGGCTGGAGGTGCAGCACCGTGACGAGCTGCAGCGGCTGGAGGCGGAGCTCCACAAACACCGGGAGAGGACCATGGCGCTGCTGGAAGAAAAGGATCTGGAGCTGGAGAGGCTGAGAAGCACCGTTCTCAGCAGCAGCCGAGACGCCAGCAAAATCAACAACATGGCCGACAGTGTGCAGGAGGCCGGCTCCGACTGCGAAGGCGATGCGGTCAGCCTGGCCCTGCGGCAGGCCACGCCCAATGAGTCCACCATGCTGCTTTATGCCGAGCAGCTGGCACGCAAAGACGTGGAGGTGGGCGGCCTGCGGCGACAGAAAAACCGCCTGGAGGAGGACCTGCACCAGCTGCAGGCCAGGCTCATCGCCAACGCCGAGCGGCACGAAGAGGAGACGGCCGAGCTGAGGGGCCGCCTCGATAAGCTGATCCGGGATCAGAACCGGGAGGGCGCAAACCTGGAGTACCTGAAGAACGTCATCTACAAGTTCCTGACGCTGCAGGACGCCAGCGGGCGGCTGCAGACACTAAACGCCATCCTGACCATCCTGCATTTCAGCCCGCAGGAGAAAGATGACGTCTCCAAGCTGCAGGGGCCAGCCTGGTGGGGCCCCATACGGAGGTGAACGCCTGCAGCAAAGAAAAGAACAGGCCAGTTTCCCTGAGAGACTCAGACCCGCACACTCATTAATAATTCCACGACTGACTCACTGTGACGCCATTAAAGAGCTAATCCATCAGATTATCTTTATATTGAGGATTCTATCTTGAAATGAACTATTTTTTGTGTGTGTCAGATCGAGTCTTCATGCTTTCTGGGCTTTAGGTTAAAAAACAGAACGAATGAATCCTAAAGAGTTAATCAGTATTTTATATTGGCTCAAATTAAATCAACCAGACAGAAATGTATCTAATGTACCTAAAATTTAAAGAATTTCTAACAAAACCTAATCGACACAGAGTTGAGTCCAGAATGGCGTTAGAGGAACTTAATCCAGATATCGATCAGATTAACAGAGCTTAAAATATTAGACTTTTATTTTTGCTTTTTTTTGTGTGTTGCGATAAAATATTGTTTTTTTCCAAATTTACCTTCGGAAAGATTTTAAAAAGTAGTGCTAAAAAACATATAGTGTAAAGAAATGTACTGTTTTATTTTTCTTTTGCTATATTTTGAGACAAGATAAATAAATTTGGTTTTAGAGGAAATTATAGAATTTAATAGTCATTACTGATGATTAAGCAGGAAGTTGGACTTATTTAATTTCTCTAGTAAAGATTTTATCAGAATAAATCTCCAGGATTATGCACATTAAAAAGAAATATATATTTATTGACTAGTCAGAGAGTTTTATTCTTAAAACTAGTCCAGAACTGCTTCTAGATTTCCAGAACCAGAAAACTGCAATCCAGATAAACAGAAAAAGGTTTTAGAAATCTCCATAACAGATGTAATCAGATCAACAGCTTAATCCAGAGCTGTATTCAGAACCGTACCCAAAGTAAAAGAACTGAACCTGATTCTGGATCCAGAACCGATTCCAGACTAACAGGATTTAACCCAGAACTGGATCTAATAGAAGTGATCTAATCCAGAAAAATTTACCCAGAATGGTTCCTGAACAACAGCTGGATTTCTGAAAGTAACTCAATAGAACTTAGTGGCAGAGTTTCACCCAGAACTGGACCAAGAATAGGAGAACTGGATTCTGTTTTGGACCTAAAGACCTGAATGAAGGTTGATAAAACTTTTAGAAAAGGTATCTGGACTAAGAGAACTATATGAATTACAGGATTGTTAAAAAACAAAACAAAATTCAGACAGAGATAAATGCCGACACTCATTTGGGTTCCATAAAATAACTTTAAAGAATCATATCTAAACTACCAGGTTTTAGTGTTAAATTGAGAAACAAGGAAACGTTTTTCAAGTTTTATTTTCAAGCACAAACATCAGAGAGCAGCATGTGGGTCTGTCTGTCGAGCCTCAGGTTAGAAAAATAATGCCTGCATGTTCTCCTGCAGACTGGTTCTCCTGCAGACTGGTTCTCCTGCAGACTCGTTCTCCTGCAGACTGGTTCTCCTGCAGACTCGTTCTCCTGCAGACCCGTTCTCCTGCAGACCCGTTCTCCTGCAGACTCTGGTTTCCTGTTTTTTCCAGATAAATTCATCAGATCTGAGCTTCGATATGAAACAGAAAAAATGGCCATAAAAAAAAAAATCTGTGTTTTGGCTTTTCTTGGTCACAGTCTGTAGTAGAAAGTTTTATTAACGGGTCGGTGTTTGATGGTCTCAGCGTGCGTTCAGGACAGACTGCAGGTCTTCAGGCAGTGACTCCACTATGGAGCTTATGAAAGTGTCCAGTTTGTCTAAAACTCCATCTTTAACTTGTAGATGCTGCCGGCGAGCTCTGACCTGGAGAAACGGGCGTGGAGACGACGTTTACAGGCAGATACACCCAATTCAAAACTCCAGATCCGATTCCCTCACCAGTTTTTCTCTGAGCTTCAGGATCAAGTCCACGATCTCCACCTCGGACTTGTCTTTGGTCCAACCCAGCAGGTCCTGCTCAAGACACGGCGTGGCGGTTACAGGACGGAAACGTATCAGAAGGACTCGGATAGCCGAGGGGAGGAAAGCCACTCACTGCGTCACAGATGGTCTCCAGGTGGAGGCTCTCCAGCTTCTCGTCATCTCTCTGTGGCGTTGACGGTACCAACCGTCAAAGTTGGGGGACCTAAAAAACTTCCTGCCAGAAAAAACAAAAATCAGGCGATTTCCTTACTTATTTTTCCAGAATGTGTATAAACCATTTTAAATTGAGCAACTAACTGAATATTTTGTGGAGCGGCATCATGTCAGGAATGCTCCACACATGGACCAACAACTGAACCACCCACCTGCCCTCCTACAGCTTGGTTCCAGTGTGACTCACCTGTACAGACCCATCCAGTCACCGCGCAGCATGGAGGTGAGCTGAGGGCCGGTGTGATCCAGCGTGGAAAGGAACTCCTCCTGACTGAAGGGACGGACCTGCGGAGGAGTCTGAACAAAACAGCCGAGTCAAGTCGATCGTTTGACCGTTAGAGATGTGAGCTGATAACGAACCCACCTTCCAGGGCGTGACGGATCTCTGCAGAGGCATCAGGCTCGCCATGTAACGCTCCTGTCGCACAAAACTCTGGGATTATTTACAGTTTTCCCAGCAGGAATCCTCTCCTTTGTGTCCTTTTCCTTACCAGAGGAATGATGAAGCTCTGTGTGAGTTCCAGCAGGTGTCTCCTCAGGATGGCGCTCTGAGCCTCTGATGGTCTCTTCCTCTGGATTCCCTGCAGACATGGATAAAAATAAAAAACCAACACTGAGCTGCTGGTTCTTAATCCGCCCTCAGGTCAACGTGGACGATGCTCACCTTCAGCAGCCTCTTGATAAGAATTTTGTCTTTGTGTAGAAACGGTTTATACGCTGTGTAGATTCCTGCAGACGCAAGCAGGTAGAGCAAGCTGGAGGTATGAACAGCCGCTGCAGAAAGACCAGCTAGGTCACCTTACCTGGTTTGGTGTCGAGGGTTTTTAGTTTGGACAGCTTCTTGACCTTCACCTGCTTGGGAAGGTCGCCTGAACACGAGCAGATATGCAAATTTAACAACAAGCGAAAACAGGACGGGTTGAAGCTATTACTCCATTTATACTACGGTCCATGCCGAGACCGGTCCCAGCTGGATCAGTTCACCAGGCCCAGCTTCGGTTCTGACCACCGTTTACACATCACGCTATCTCAGTTCCTCCACTCCAGCGCCTCCCTAGTGACGATCTGCCCGTATTACTGCCAGTATTAAGGAGGAAATCAAGCAGTTGGTGGCGGTAATGCACCAAAAGGTGTTTGCCAACGCCATAAAACACAAGAAAGAACAAGGCGAAGAAGGAGGGAATCGAGCAAATCAAAATAGCGGCGCCCGTCACATTCAGAGAAAGTTATGCTTAATTATTATCGCTGTACTTCGGTGTTATTGTTTAAAATGTTGTGTGGAGAAGATTTCGATTGTTGTTTATAGTTAAGGGAGGAAGTTTTTCTTCTCACGTTTCTGTAGGTGCATTACTGCCAACTACTGGAATGGAAGCGTGAATCGCGATGTGCAGCCAGGCGAGATGACGCAACGTTCTGTTCATGGCGCTCTTGTTATCAAGAGAACCGAGGCGAGCCCACCTCTGGAACTGGTCTGCAGTTAGCTCGGGTCGGTTGTCGTCTACTTCGGTCGGTGTCTAGCTTCGATCCGGTTGTGCGCTTCGGTCGGTTGCGCGGCTACTTCCGGTTCGGTTCTGCGGCTTCTTCGGTCACGTTGGCGTCTAGCTCGGAGTGATTTAGCGACTAGCTTCAGTCGGTTGCGTCTGCTTCCGGTCGATTGTGTCTAGCTTCGGTCGGTTATGCAGCTAGCTTCGGTCCGGTTCGCGGCTAGCTCGGTCGATTAAGCGTCTGCTTCGGTCCGGGTAGCGGCGTTTCTTCGGTTCGGTTCAAGCGCTTAAGCTTCGGTCGGTTGCGTCTAGCTTCGGTCGATTGCGGCTAGCTGGTCCGTTAAGCGTCTAGCTTCGGTCGATTCGGTCTATTCGGTCGATCTGCGTCTGCTTCGGTTATTTAGCGTCTAGCTTCGGTCCGATTCGCGTCTAGCTTCGGTCGGGGTTTGCGGCTAGCTTCGGTCAGTTCGCCTTCTGCTTCGGTCCGATTGCTTCGGTCGGTTCGCGTCTGCTTCGGTCGGTTAGCGTCTGCTTCGGTCGGTTCGCGTCTAGCTTCCGGTCGGTTCGCGGCTAGCTCCGGTCGGCTTGCGCGTCTAGCTTCGGTCGGTTAGCGTCTGCTTCGGTCGACCGGCGTTCGCGGAAACTGCTTCGGTCGGTTCGTCTAGCTTTCGGTCGGTTATTGGCTAGCTCTCAGTGCGATTTGTGTCTGCTTCGGTTCAGTTCAGTTTGCTTTCCATTTACACCACGATAAGTTATCTCAGTTACAGAGCTCGGACCGGTCTCGGCACGCGTTTTTCAAGAGGTAGTGTAAATGGGGTAAATGAGAAACAGATCCAGCTGGACGTCACAGAGGAGCATAGCCTACCTGCCATCTTAATTTCTCCCAACCGGACGATGTGAGGCCAGTTCTGAAAAGCCTTAATGAAGAACGGGTTGGTGACCCCCAGAACCACGTTTGGACTGAAGAGGAAAGAGACAAAGCTACTGTAGATACAGACGATCCGAATCAGTTTCTGGGCGTTTGATTGTTTAGACTTACGGAGCCTGTGTCCTGGTGGTGTACTCTCTGAACTCGCAGTCATGGATGGTGAAATATGGTCGAAAGTCACAGCAGAACTTCAGAGGGCTTATAGCGCTGGACGTATAATAAAAAATAAATCTGTTACCATGACGATATAAACCGGGCTCAGCGATTATCCTCCAGGCTGAACTACCTGATCAGAGCCAGTACGGTCTCTGAGCAGACCGTCGGAGACGGTGCCATGATGACCAGCGGCTCCCCCAGCAGCGCCAGCTCCCACAGCATCTGCAGGTGAATCAGAACCAACTGGAAACACCTGAGAAGGATACAGGGGAGGATGAGGAGCCCTTACTGCTGAAAACGACTCGTTTCTCCACGGGGAAGCAGCACTAACCTAAAGAGGTCCAGTTCGTGGAGGGTTGGCAGCAGCGTTGGAGCTGGCAGGAGGTTCTAAAAGGAAAAGCTCTATATGACTAACAGAAGCTGGGGGGCGGGAACAGAGAGAGAAACGAACTCTGACCTCCTTAGTCATCTGCCTGACTGGACTTCCTCCTGGTTTGTCACTTTTTGAAGGAATTCTTATCTAAAACACAAACAAATATCTTTTTCTGAAGGGTAGATCGCCTCCATTTTGTTAGCCACCCCCCCGCTCTGCTCACCTGCACACCAAACCCTTCCCCCACTGACCTACCTGTAAGACCGTGCCCACGATGGGCAGGTTGAGAGTCTGTCCAGGTGAGGGAGGGGGCCACTGGTCAATCTCATTGCACACTGAAGATAGATAAAAAGAAAAAACTGGGGTTTGACCTCCTGAGAACCTGAAAGTCTAACTTTACCGACCTAAGCTGCATCACCTGCTTCCAGGAACGGTTCCAGCTTTTCAAAGAACTCTGGTGCAATAATCTGCAGCATGGAGTGGAAAAGGTGCGTGAACGGCAGCCTAGACACCAACACCAAGGACTGAAAGGCAAAGACAGACGACAATCTGAAACCACATCAAATCAAAGGTGAGTTATAGTGGAGAACAGGTGAGTTACCTTCTGGAAATACCCTCTCTTAATGGAGACATCCTTCACCTGGCGGAAGTAGACATATCCAAAGAAATGTGCCGTTTCCCTCTGAGGAGACAGAACTGTTTTATTACCAGTTTACCAGCGGACTGCCAGCGTCTGGCTCAGGACTCACCTGCAACGTAACGGGGGCGTCTCTGTTGTAGACGTCATCTTTGAACCCTTGGCGGCCTACTGATTGCCGTAACCTGAAGGTGAACTGCGTGTCCCCTAAGCATCCTGGGAAAAAAAAAACACAGCTGACATCATATGGCCTCTGATCTTTCATCTTTGCATACGGCTACAGGTAGGGTTGAAACCTTGCTGTCCTTTGCCCTCAGCAGCCCAACTTCCACTGGTTTTTCTCCTTAATGAAGAACAAATGGACCGATGTGCAGAACAAATGATCCACTGAATTAACTAAAGCTGAGCTCATTGTCAGCCTCAATCATGAACCGTCTTGCTCAGAGTTTTGCTCTGCAGCACTGAAAGAAAAACAACTCCTACAATACAAGAGGAAAAACTAGGCTATCGCCACAATATGTGGCATTAAGCTAATGATTATTTTTCCTGTTTTACAACAGTAGCCTACCATCGTTGTCTTCAAGTTTGCATGTTTGCTGTTGCATCTAAAATTGGCACTATTTAATTAGTTTTCTATTGATTTTTATAGTTTGAAATTAAGCAGGACAGGCTTATGTTTAAGATGCTAATTTTATTCAGTAAAGTTCGTAATTTTGTATTAAAGTGAATTGCAGGATAATAATTTGTTTTCCAGCATGTGTTTCTTATCGCTCACTGCAAATATGCATCCAATTCAGTGCAGATTTGAGTCAAATAGTTAAAATCATTTTCACAAAGGGGGCTAAAAAGAAATCACCCAGGAGGGAGTTAGAGACTTGTCAGAAACATGGTACTTTTTGGGGAGTTTGCCATCCCTACCTATAGCTCTGTCTCTGTTTCAGGAAGTCATGTTAATTTACTTGCCCTGAACTTACCTGAGTAGGAGTCTGGGAAGGACAGGTAACAGATGCTGGTTTTCTGACAAAAAAAAAATTGAAACCAGCACAATCAGTCAGTGACGTTAAAATAACAAATAACTGGGTACTCTGATTCACA
>JAGKQL010000003.1:0-19887 GCA_018398635.1 Cyprinodon brontotheroides | reverse complement strand
CATTTCTCTCTGTTGCCTTGCAATAGTTAAGTTTATAATATATGTTGCCAGAGGTAGTGGTGTTTTAAGCAAAAAGAAAAGTGGTGATTCCTGCTTAAAAAAAAAAAACAATGCTACTCCCAAATATGGCGGATCGCTGATTGGGACTTCCGTCGCTGGACGGTAGCACCTGTCACGTGACCGATAAACTGGGAAGGGTTTCATGTCAGTGGAGCAGGAGGGATGTGAACTGTTAGTTTTTTCCTCTGGACACATTTTCCTTCCTTTCTCAGTCGCGACTCTTTCTCTTCAGGCGACCAGCTTCGGCATTTTCCGGCTCATTTCGGAAAATGGCGTCAAACGGCTGTTTTTTTAGGAGCTTGTTGAGTTTGTTCATCTGCGTCATTCTGCGGAGCGAGCAAAGCAGCGGCTTGTTTGGAGATTTCAACCGGAGACCAAACATCGTTTTAATCCTCACCGATGACCTGGACATCGCTATGGGCGGCTTGGTCGGTGCTTTCCCGTTAATATCAACCGATATTTGATGTTTAGCATTAATATCAACCGATATTTGATGTTTAACATTAATATCAACCGATATTTGATGTTTAACATTAATATCAACCGATATTTGATGTTTAACATTAATATCAACCGATATTTGAGCTGTGTTTGTTAGTTATGTCTGATCTGTTCATAATGAAGCTCACATTCCTGCTTTAAGTCATCATTTAGGGTCTAATTAGGGAGCAGCGGGCAGTGTCTGTGATGAGGGGAAATTCAACATTTAGAAGAAAAATAATGACTTTTAGAACAAAATATCAGTCCTTAATATGTTTGATGTAATTTCAAAGAATTACAAAGAACTTCATTCTGTTTAATGTTTCTCCAAATTATACACACGTGTTAATATAGAAATTATTAGTGCCAAATTATAATTTTCTACACATAACTAAAAAATAATTTCAGCCTTAACTGCAGGAAGTCAAAAAGGCCTTATCAACTGATTTATTTCACATTAAAATGTATTCCGGTTTTCCAAGCAATTACAGTTGAAATTCCCCAAAAGTAAAAAAAAAAAAAAAAATCCACTGCAGGGGCGGAGATAGATTGGGGTTAGGTGGCCGTGGCCACCCTTATCCAATCACTGGCCACGCCTACCATTTTTTCCCCTCTAAAGGGCTGGTTATCCTCCCGCAGCAGTGTGTCGCAGGTATGATGCAGACATTTTTGATTTATGCTAAATATTGAATTATTGTTATTCCACAGGAATTCCAAGAGAATTGTTGACCTGGTTGAATAGGCAGGAGGGTTATTCCAAAAAAAAAGAGTTAAAAACAATCCACTGGACTTTGTTTCCAAGTTTCAAAATCAGCCACCCAGCAATTCCCTCTAACGACCCCCTTTCAGAGACCTGGACAGGTATGGGGCATCGCAGGCTAACAAAAGAAGCCAAATGACCCCCATTCCAAAGGGGCCCCTTCGCCTGTTCCACTTAGCATGTTTTCTAAACTAAAACCAGGCTTTGTTGGGCTGCTGGATAAAACCTTAAACTCAACACTAAGTTCTTGACATTTTGAATTGAAAAAGCTTCCTGGATGGAAGAGAAACGTCTTTCAAACTTGGAAACAAAAGTCCAGTGGATTGTTTTTAACCTTGTTTTGGAATGACTAGTGACCTGATGTATTGAGAATCTTCAGCATATTGCAGTTGAAAGGACAGAGTCTGTTTTTGCTGTGTTAAAGTTCTATAGAGTTTTCGTGCGTAACATGCAGGTCTGCAGTGGCCTGATGAGGAACCGTTATTGCTTTCAGGTATGTTGGACGTCTAAAAGTAGGATGGTAGCTCTCAAGGACTGGACTTGGGAACCTCTGATTTCGATTCGCTAAAATGTAAGAGTTTAAAAATCAATTTAAGATTAAACGGTTAACATTTATTCCCAACTATAGACTTTAATGTATAAAGAAATAGCGGAAACTTCTCAGATCAACACTGATCAGTTTTCTTTAACTAAAACCATGATGCGGTTCGTTCTTATATAAAAGAAGACGGTTCAGTTAGGTTCTTACAAAGCATTTCCACTGGATTGCTAATCCGAATGTTTACTAAATCAAGTTTAACTTTATGATTATTTGTGGTTCCCCATCCTGTGGTTCCTCTCTGGTTCCCAGATCTGTATTTTTGAAGGTATTTTAATTAAGAGGGGCCGACATCTGCTCTGTTATTTTAAAAGTTCATTGTTGCAACATGGGGCTAATATCTGTCCCTTCACTTATGTTAAAGGGTTTATGTTTTTAATAACAGTTCTCTGCTTCCTGTTTTTTCGAATGTGTTTACAAAATTATTTTTCCTCTCTTAGAAAAATGTAAGATTTTTTTTGTCTTTTTAGAATCCACTGAGCAAGACCAGGAAACTAATTGGTGAGGCGGGGATATCCTTCACAAACGCAGTGAGTTGACTTAGTGTTGAAGTGTGCAGCTCTACTTCTCCTTCTGTCCCTCATATGGAAGTTTTGTTACTTTATTTTTGCCATTAAAAACACATTTTGTAAACTGAAAAAAAAAGCGGTCTAGGAATGAAACTTTAAAAAATATTCTCATTGAAATAGAGGGTAGCTTTACTTTTTCTTGTTCTTTTTTTTTCTCATTTGTTTTTCAGGTTGAATTTTGTGAATTACATTCGAAATGTGTTGCAGATTATATTCTCTTCACCTTTAGCCCAGCAAAAACTGTCAAACTGTCGAAAAAAGGTTGTTGCTAACGTTCAGCAGACAAATAGAAACGTGTTGTTGCTCCTCTCTCCAGAGGAAAGCCAGAAGTGATGAAATATGATCATTGAAAAGAACTGAATTTGTAAAACTCAATCTGAAAAATGGGAATAAAAATATACTATTTAAAAAATGTAAAAATGAAAAAAAATTCTGAGAGAAACCAGCAAAGTTGATCTTTTTTTAATTGTTAAAAAAAGGGTTCTGTGACGTTCCTCCTGTTTCTCAGTTTGTCGCCAGTCCGCTCTGCTGCCCCAGTCGGGCCAGCATCCTGACTGGGAAATATCCCCACAACCACCACGTCATCAACAACACGCTGGAGGGGAACTGCAGCAGCACGGCGTGGCAGAAGAGCCAGGAGCCCCACACCTTCCCTGCTCTGCTGAATACCCACGGAGGCTACCAGACCTTCTTCGCAGGGAAATACCTCAACCAGGTAACCAGGTCTAAATGACTTACTGGGTTAAACGGTGTTCGTGAAAATGGTAAAAAGTTTGGGTTTTGTGTAGGGCTGCAACAACTAATTGATAAAAATCGACTTTTTAAAAAGCGCTTTGGCAACGTAATTTCATCATTGATTAGTTGTGTCGCGCGATGAATGAGTCATCCGCCGCCGCCATCACATCCACTTGATCTGGAAACGGGAAGAAAAAAATACGGCGAGAGCGAATAAGCTGCAGGTGCAGTGTTGCCAACTCAGCTTAATTTTCAGACCCCTCCAGCGACTATTTTTCAAAAAAGCGACTAGCGACAAATCTGGCGACTTTTACGGTGTCACTGGCGTTTTTGGAGACTCTTATGTGAAAGCATGTATCGCCTTACCTGCCGCGGGCGCCCCCCCATCCCAACCCCCGCGTTTTCTCCCGCAGGAGTCCCTTCAGCGCTGCAGTCAGAGCCGCAGGATGTTTCCCCTCAGCGCCCAGACTGCAATGAAGCGCCGCATGCGCCGGGATTGACGGGCGCAAATTGACCACAAATAATTAAAATAGCCTGGCGCTTTGAAAAAAAGTCGTACAATGCAACTTTTGTCAAAAAACAAATGAACATGGAAGCACCGCTGTTATGATGCAGCACCTGAAAAGGAAACACGCTGGAGCCTTCGATGGCAGTGAAGAGAGCTGATCAGCAGGGTGAGCGGCCATGTTTGTTTGGTTTTAAAGTGGGGAAACGTAACGTTAGTTTCTCAGGTAGCTCATCTGATGCTTTCCTTACCGTGTGTTAGTAGGTTACAGACAGGGATAAGGTTGGCTACTTATTTTACTTTTAATTTCATTTGAATTAGCTTAAGCAGCGTTTATATTTTCTTTATAAATAAATTAACTTGCAAATTATGAGGGCAAGGCTTTTTAAAGTTTAAATCTTCTGGCAAAAGATAAAGTAAAGAAGATCCTGCAATTTATGGAAGTAAAGCAGAATAAAATCCAGCAAGATCAGTAATATGTCAATTAATTATCTGCCACATTCCCATGTAAATATCTGTCTTTGGAGGATGTGTTTTTTAGCACCCCTAGTTCTCTCATTTTTATTCCAAATACAATTTATAATTTGAATCACAGGGCTATTTTTATCTCTATGGTTCAGTATTTTCTCAAGTAGTAGCAACTTTAACTGCTATACTTTCCTGTCTTAAAAGGCAGAACTCTTCTAGTCTAAAAAAAACTCATTTGTTGAAATGGGGGGCCTATTGTTTGAACCCCTTAGGGGCTTTTAAAACAAAAATGTCTTTTTTGCGCTTTATGAAACAAAGTAGCCTATATTTTGTGGATGTACAGCTACATTTCTCATGTAAGTTTACGTAGTTTTAACACAAACATTTATTTTTCATATTGCACCAGTACAGTTAATGAGCAACCTGTACTTGTGTGCTTGTTTGTTCTGTCTAAACTCCTGTTCTTTCCCACTCACCATACCCACACAATTCTCCACAACGACTGATTTTTCTGCTACTACACCGGCTACGCTGCTTCGCTTCTTCTTCTTCTTGTTTACTACCGGTGGTTGGCTTTGGTCTTGAGTACGCCACCTTCTGCTCTGGAGGAAAAACGCTTCGCCTATGAGAAAAGGAGCAGCGCGATGAACGAACGCATAACACATCGAATCCGAACCGAGACAGTCCGAACCGAACGGTTGGCGAAAGGGAAAGAACAGGAGTTGGAAGACGGCCGCCAGCAGCTGCCTTTATTGGTCTCGCTGTATGGGACCACTTTGCATTTAGAGTGACCTATGATGACGGCCCGAAAGAAAGTGGTGGATAAAAGTGCAACAGTGCAAGCATTGTGCAAACACGTTTTGTTTATGCTAGCAGCAACATGACCAACATGTCAGGCTAACAATCAACATATACCGAACCGTCAAACAATACCGAACCGAAAACCGTGGATTTTGTGAACCGTTCCACCCCTAATATACATATAAATATAAGAAAAAAGTATGTTTTTCTACATTTTTCAGAAAGTGAAACCTGAATAGCAAATGACATTCATATGAGTAAATCACCTCTCCTTCCACACTTTTTCCTTCCACTAAACGCTTTATTTCCTTGGATCCAGCTTTCTGTGACCTTTAGTGATCTTCTAGACGTCGGTCCAGAGGGCAATAATGTTTCTTAGGATTGTTGGGCCTCCTGACCCAGACTGGGAGACCAGTCAGAGACTCAGGAAACCTTCAGAGGTGTTTTCAGTTAATATCTAGTTATTCTGGGACATTCCATATTTCCAATTTTGAACTTCTTCACTATGTAAACCATAATCATTTATATGGATTGATTCATTATATAAAAGAATTAAAGGCTATAAATATTTCATTCTGTCCACATGTGCTATTTAGGCAAATTATCCTTAATTGGTTCGTAAGTCAATCCACACATTCAGCGACACCCTGGAGCTCTTTCAAACTGGGAACCATTTCATTCACAAGTCACTGATATTGGTTCATTGATCATTTCAATCTGATTTAATCTACATTTTTCTATCTACATTCCTTCAATGTCTTTTCCTTTTTGTAACGACCTGGAAAAAACCAAACACGTCTGTCTGGTTTATGTCTTCCAGTATGGACACTCTGGTGCTGGTGGAGTGGAGCATGTTCCTCCAGGCTGGAGCTACTGGGTGGCACTGGTAAGACTGGGAGTTCAGCCTCAGAGGAAGAGGTCATCCAAATATATTTAAAGGGATCTGTTTTATTTTGCAGGAGAAGAACTCTAAATATTATAACTACACTCTGTCTGTGAATGGGAAGGCTCAGAAGCATGGAGCAGACTACAGCAGAGACTACCTGACAGATGTGCTGGTGAGACGCCTCATCAGCAACACCCTTTAAATAATGTTTCCAGTTTAACAATGTGATTAATTTACCAGTTTCTGATGTTTCTTTCTCTCCAAGGCCAACAGATCTTTAGACTTCCTCCAGTATAAATCCAGCTACCAGCCGTTCTTCATGATGGTGTCCACGCCAGCCCCCCACTCCCCCTGGACCGCAGCTCCTCAGTACCAGAACCGCTTCAATGACACCAAGGCCCCCAGAGACCCCAGCTTTGATGTCCATGGGAAGGTGACTTAATGCTCAGCTGAAACCAAACGTTTTCATGTACCGTAGAAAGTAGGTATGGAAAGCCAAATGTGACACATTAAATAGTGGAAATAACACAGTTAAAAATGAAAAAAGATTTCAGTGTGACCTGAAATTCATGCATCCAATTAAGTAAGCTATCTTTAATTTAATTGTAGAACAAACATTTTTTTTTTCATCTCTGCCACACAGACTGTTTCTTTTGCTACAAGAAAGTCGGTCATCATGACTTAGACTGTAAACTGATCTGCAGCCGATGTTTTAAAAGTGCTTTAGAAGTTAAAAATTTTAAATGTATTTAAAAACATACATTTTAATCATGACTGAAAAATATTTTATTGGAAATTTTGTTAGATTCCCTGTTGATCGGTCAATTAAGACTTCAGTTTAGATTTATATTTCTAATTTAAGTTAAATCATGACGATGAATAAATAAATAGGGTTTTTTATTTTGGTGGGGGAGTCACAAAATATGAACTTATGAACAGTTTCTTAGAGAGAGGGGGAGGAGCTCAGTCATGTGGGGAGGACTCAGAGTAGAGCCGCTGCTCCTCCACATTGAGAGGAGCCAGCTGAGGAGGCTCCGGTAGCTGGTTAGGATGCCTCCTGGACGCCTCCCTGGGGAGGTGTTCCAGGCACGTCCCACCGGGGGGAGGCCCAGGGGGGGACCCAGGACACGCTGGAGGGACTATGATTCTCTGCTGGCCTGGGAACGCCTTGGGATTCCCCCGGAGGAGCTGGACCAAGTGGCTGGGAGGGGGAAGTCTGGGCCTCCCTACTGAACCTGCTACCCCCGGGACCTGACCCTGGATAAGAGGAAGAAGATGGTTGGATGGATGGATGAGTGTTGACCTTATTTTCTCTGTTCAGGACAAACACTGGTTGATCCGACAGGCGAAAACCCCCATGACTAACTCCTCTGTTCAGTTCCTGGATGATGCCTTCAGGAAACGGTTTGTAGTTTCATTTTTGGTCTTTTATATCCATCTTTATCGCTCTGTTCAATGATCAAATGTTGCTCTAGATGGAGAACTCTCCTGTCAGTGGACGACCTGGTGGAGAAAATAGTGAAGAAGCTGGAGGAGAGAGGTGAACTAGAGAACACCTACATCTTCTTTACATCCGATAATGGCTACCACACAGGTGGGTCGGTACCTTAGACATGATCCTTTCCTCTTTTCTCCTCGTGGTGACATAAATTCACCTGTTTGGCTCTGAATCAGGTCAGTTCTCTCTGCCGCTGGACAAACGGCAGCTCTATGAGTTCGACATCAGAGTTCCTCTCATGGTCAGAGGACCGAGCATCAAACCCAACCAGACCAGCCAGGTACCCATGTTCCCACCGTCTCACTTCTGTTTTTAATCTGTTTGGTTAAATTCTATCTGTCAAGTTCATAGTTTATCTTTATTTATTGGACAAATAATAAGAGCAAATGTTCAGTCTGTAGTTGCAATGAATTTAGTAGCGACTTTTTCATTTAAAATGAAATTTCAACTAAACCATGAAGCCAATTGCAAGCAAAGATTTTTGCTTTAATCTGTTTCATCTCTGCTTCTGGAGGTCATATGTGTGTTTGTTGCAGCCTAAAGGCTGGTTATCCTCCCCCAGCAGTGTGTCGCAGATATTTTTGATTTCTGCCCAATACTGAAGCGTGGTCTGCGCTGTTATTCCACTCCACATGCGGCAAAATAATGCAGTGGGAAAAAGTATTCGCCCCAGTTAAATAAACAGATTGATGGATTTCTCTCTTTCACTTTGCAAAGAGAGAACAGTTCATCGTTCAGCTCTTTTTGCTCGGTAATCAGCCCTGATCTGATCTAGACTGTTTGTCTCCTTTACTTATAATAAGGAAACAGCTGTGAAGGTTGTGTCAGAGTCTAAAGAAATAACCCACACTTTGGTTTAACAATAACAATTCTTGAAAAACAACTTGGCTCGTTATGGAATAAGTATTTCTTGTTTGCAAAATACTTCTGACTCGGACACTTTGTGGCCTTGCAGGTGAAACTGACTGAGTAAAAACATTTTCCACTGGATAGGAGGGCTGGGTGTTTCTGCCAAAGTCCGGAATCGATTCGATTTTGATTCATTCGGTTCTAAATCGATTAATTCCGATTCGATCTGTTTTTACAATAATGAAAGTTGTTCAACTGCGTTTCAAAATACTCATGTATTTTATTTTTTCCCGTCACATTAAACACAGAGTGCAAAATTGTAAATCAGACAGTTTAAACATGAGAAGTGAACAAAACTGTCTCATAAGTGCAAACTCGTTTGTGCAAAGTGAAAAAGTGAATCCTGCGTCGAGCGAGCAGACGTGACACAGCAGACATGCGTTAGCTGCAGTATCTTCACTGAACAAACCGTATGTGCAGCGTTGTCTGTAACTTCAGGGTGTTTGCTGCTCAGCCTCCATTCGTTAATGTCTTCAGTCGACCTGTTGGCCATATTTGCATCTGTCTGGCTTGAAGTCATCTTAAAAGCATCTTTCCTGCTCATTTGAATGTGAACGTCACGCGGGTCACTATAAAATAAATCAATCTCATTCCCTAGACGGCAAAAATGTTAAGGAATTGATTTTTTTACCCGGCCCTACTGGACAGATATCATAACTAAATATATGAAACAACAGAAATCTAAATTTTCCAACCACAGTGATCAGTAACATTAATAAAAGTGGCTAAACATAGATATATAACAGAAAATGAATTAAACAGCTAAAGATCTATAAAATGCTCATGGCCTCCTGAATGACAGCCAGAGTTAGAACAAACGGCAAAGCTTATAAATCTGGTTTACTAGAAGTACGATGCTCAGTCAGCTGCTCTGTCTGCAGCTCATGCGTCCCTTAATGTCTCCAGAAAACAGAATTATCTTTTTACTCGCTTCACGTCCGTCTCTCAGTATCATCGCTGCTCAATCAGTCGCCACATGTATCATTGTGACACTGAAGGCCCAGATTCTCCTATAGGTTTTTCTGACTCTACCTAAATGTAAATGTGTCTGAAGTGTTTTGTCGTGCAAACAGGAGTTATATTTTATTATCTGCATATGTTTTATTTTCTATACCTGCCTGTTTTCAGTAATGTGTTTTGTTTTTCCTGTTTTCATTCTGGCGTTTAGGATCAGCTTCTTTTCTTTGCTGAATTAATCTTCTAATTTCCTGCACAATGAAATTATAATTATCTATTTTTAACGATCTGTTCTTAGATGCCGGTGGCAAACGTTGACCTCGGTCCGACCATCCTGGACATCGCCGGCTACAATGTCAACAGGACTCAAATGGACGGCATGTCCTTCCTGCCAGTAATGGTGAGACAACCTGCTGTTTTTTTTATTTTCTTTATGAGAAAATCTATTTATTTTATTCCAATTAATGTTGAAACTATATATTTACCCTATTCACCATAAGAATGCATAAGATTATTTGTTTTTGTTAAAATCCTTATTAAATAGATTTCATCAATAGCTGTAAACATTTTTAGAAGTTGGCACCTTTTCTTTTGATTGCAAAGAATCTGAATTTCTTTATTCAAATGTTTTGTTTCTTTTGCATTTATTTCTGGGATTTAGCAAATAAAAAGTTATTGAGGAAATCCCGTTGAGTCTGTTAATTAAGTAAAAATAGCTTATTTTTCTATACAGTTTGTGTAAAAATCGGATTTCTAATTTATGTGCAAAACATTTTTCTTTTCTTTGTTGATATTAGGAATTAATTTTTTCAGTAATTTTCATTGCTATTTATCACCATGATTTATTTGTCAGCATAAAATATAATATTTGTACCTTTTTACTAAATTCTATTAGTTGAAATGTCACATTTTATTTATTAAAAACTATTAAACAATAATTGGAATCCTATTATGAATTTTAATGTGTTTATAAATCGTTTTAATTTTGGTCTTTTAGTTATTAACTTGAGCTGCTTTCTGAATAAACAACAATTTTTAAAACCTAAATAGGGTAAACATTTTTAAATTTAAAATGTTTAGGTTTTCCCTAATCCATTGCGCTCTGGAGCTCATCCTGGTGTTCCGACTCACTCAATGAAAGCAGCAAACGGTTCAAACTTGAAGACGAACAAACGTTCCTTAGTAGGTATGAGGCCGAAAATGATGGAAAAGTGCACATTTCTGCTGATAGACATTTAACTAATATAAAACCTATGATGTCACGACAGACAGCACAGCCAGCGGGGGGTGGGGGGGTGGATTGTAAGCCAAGCAGCACAGCCATCATGCAGAAACATTCCCCAGCGTGCAAAGGACTAAAAAATGGTTGGAGTAGAGTAAACAGACAAGTTTTGAGTCAAGTGGTGTGAATTCAAACGTTGCAATTGTGCAATAGAATCTAAATGTACCCATCACCATTCTGATTAAGAGAACTGTGCAACACAGAGAAGGAATCTGACAGCCGCGCAAGCTCTATTTCACGCCGATCTACGTTCCTACCCCTCATCTATGGTCATGAACTTGGGTCATGACCGGAAGAACGATCCCGGCCAAGGGGTGGGTTTCCTCCTAGGGTATGGGCTCTCCTTGTGAGATAGGGTGAGAAGTCGTCATCCGGGAGGGACTCAGGAGTAGAGCCCCTGCTCTTCACGCTGAGAGTGGTTTCAGTTGAGTGCTCATGGCATCTGGTTAGGGGATGCCTCCCGGACGCCTCCCTGGTGAGGTGTTCCAGGCACGCCCCACCGGGCAGTAGGGGAGACCCAGGACACGCTGGAGAGACTATGTTTCGCTGGCCTGTGAACGCCTTGGGGTTCCTCCCCTGAGGGCTAGAAAAGTGGCTGGGAGAGGGAAGTCTGGGCCTCCCTTCTGCTTTGTTTCATAACAATTCTAACGATAAACGGAGGGAAGATGGATGGATGGATGGATGGATGGATGGATGGATGGATGGATGGATGATGGATGGATGATGGATACGGATGGATGATGGATGGATGATCTTTTGAGGCGATCCTTCCAAATCTGTCAAAAAAACTGTTCTGATTCCCAGCCTGAAATGTCCTGCATCTAGGAGTGACTTCAAGATACATGTAATTAGATCTTAGCAGGGTATGTGAATCGATTTAAGCTAGCATATCATGTTCAGACCCTGACTCGTTGAGAGAAATATTATAATTCTCAGATCTTTTTAGTGAGTTTAAAGAAAACTTACTGGCTATAAAACGTGTTTTAAATGTGTTTGTTATTTGGCCAGCAAGGGAAGGTGAACGCCAGCAGCTGGAGAACAGACATCCTGGTGGAGTATGAGGGAGAAGGAAGGAACGTTTCGGATCCAGCCTGCCCGTTGTTGGGACCCGGAGTGTCTGTATGCAAAGCTGGGATCAAATTCACCTTCTGTCTGTTAAACTAACATGGAGCTTAAGTTTCATTTATTTATTTTATTTTTCTGCAGGAATGTTTCCCAGACTGTGTGTGCGAGGACTCATTCAACAACACTTACGCTTGCGTGCGCACTGTTGCCCCCACTGCTAACCTGCAGTACTGCGAGTTCGATGACAACGAGGTAATAATAATAACAATGAATTTTATTTATAACGCACTTTACATTTGACTTTGACAGGTTCTGATTTCCCTTTTATCTAAAATCCTTTTTTAGCTAAACACACAGACTGTTCTCCTTCTTCTGAGCTGGTGTTGTCTGCATTCCATTTCTGAGCAGTTAGCTTGCATATCTTTTTACAAATGAAACAGATGATAGAATATGACCTGTAAGTAGGGGTAGCTCTCTCAGAATAGCTCAGCTGCAATCAGTTTAGCCTCACTCCTGTGCTACCTTAATAAACACACTGTAAGCATGAGGGCAGTGATGCTTGACAACCTTTTAACAACCCCTCAGACTTTAGTGACACCTGGTGGCTGGATGTGTAACACTGAACGTTTCTGTCCTCCAGGTGTTTGTGGAGGTTTACAATGTGACAGCAGACCCCTACCAGCTAAAAAACATCGCAAAGACCATCGAGCAGGAAGTGCTGGAAAAAATGAACCATCGGCTGATGATGCTGCAGTCCTGCTCCGGGCAGACGTGTCGAACACCCGGGGTTTACCATCCAAGGTGTGTTCAAAGTGTTAAAACATTTTTCACACAAACTGACTCCAATTTACTGACCTCAAAAGTTGAAATGAAATGTCTGAAATGTCGCATAGAAGAGTATGACCTCAACAATGAGATAAAACAAGTCATAGAATACTATGACCACAAAAAAAGAGCTAAAATAACACATAGCATTGTGTGACCTCAGTAATTAGTTAATGGTATGAGGTCAAAAATGGGCTAAAACTACTTATTTTAAAGTATAGCCTCGGCAATTAGGCTTAAACGAGTCATAGCATAGTTTGACCTCAAATAATGAGATAAATTCACACATAGTATTTTTATATCTTAAATATTATATTAAATTTATTTCACTCTGCAAAGAGAGAACGAGACATCAGCAGTCCTTATTGCTCGGTTATCAGCCCTGTTCTGATCTGTCCCTGTTTTTTACCATAATGGAAAGTAGTTATAGTCAAAACTAATTACAGACACTTTGGTTAAACAGTAACGTCTTACGAATAAACCTCGTTATGGGAATAAGTATTTCTTGTTTACTATATACCCACATAAATATATGTGAAAGGGAATTAATTAACCACAGACCTCATTAATTGGTTAAAACGACATTTATTATGTTATATTCTACTCTTTAAGCATAATATCTTCTTTTTGATATGAAACATTAAATTGTTTTTTTATCCAAGCATTATGTATTAATGCACTTGATGTGACACATTTTACGTCAAAAAGCGTCAGTAAGAGTGATAAAATACAACTTGTTTACCATTTAACATAGTGCAGAATGATACATTTGATCCATAATATCCATCAATGACTTTTATTTCTGTAGGTCAGCTTTCCTCATCTTACATGGTTTAGTTTTTGGTATTAATCTTCTGTATTGGTTGGCGTGCAGCAATGACAGTTAATGAAACAGACCTTAGACATCAGGTTGAAACTGTACAACAGACACAGGCTGAGATTTTCAGTACAGATCTTATCTTTAAATCATTATCAGGTACAGAAATCATTACCAAACAAGTTACAATAAAAAAACATCCATATTCAAAATTCTGACATCACTTATGTGTTTATTTTTCTCCTGTTAGGTTTGAGTTTAACCCCCGGCAGCTTTTCTCAAGCCACAGCTCCAGACTCTGAGGGGAGTGGATGAGAATCAAAGAAGGCCTTTTCCTTTGGACCCTCCTGAGCTGCCGTCTGTTAGAGCTGGAAAGAAAAGGATCAGGTGGGCTGAAGTCTCTGGGAGCCAGACTCACCTTTAAGCCTCTGGTTTGGAAGACTGAATACAAATGTCTCGTTGTCGGCGCAGCTTTGCACGTCTGTTCCTCTTTGCTGAACTGTTTGTTCCCCAACAAAGTGTTACTCTGACTGCATTTAAATGTTTACTATAGGAATAATTAGACTGAGATTCACTGAATTAAAACCTTTTTGTGCAACTTTATTGTTGGTTTGTTAAGGAGGTTAAAGCTTCTATATAAGCAGTACCTGGATTACATTAGATAATTCCTTTGGGGTATTTATTTGATATTAATCCAATTAATTTGGCTGAAGTTAACAGTTTGAAAAGGATCAAACCAAAGTGGGCCTTTACTGAATTTAGATTATTTAATACTTATTTTGCGAAATGTTTAAACTGACTCTAAATTTATGATTTAATGAATGAAGTCATGTGAAGAACTTCTAAGGAGTAACTTCTCTAAACTTTAAGGAACAAAACAAGAAAAATCATCAGTTCCTTTTCAGGGATCCGTTTCACGAAGCAGGTTTACTGAAAACTACGTTTTCTAAACCAGAAAAATGGGAAAACTGTGAGTTTTCTGCTTCACAAAGGGAATTTACTCAGCCTCTGTTTCAGTAAAGTAGTAACATCCTTTGTGTTCAACGATCAGGTAGCAGGTTTTCCTCAGTAAACACGGAGTATGGTCAATTACGCTGTTTTTTTCTCCTGATTTAGTAAGATTTTTGTCGTAGTTTTGTGCTTAAAAATAAAAACCTTCACTGGTCAAAGCTAATGGAATTTAAGAAAAAAAACAAAAAACCTTGTATGTTACATTGGACGAGGATCTTATTAAAGCTTGATCGACAGTTTTTCACAGAGAATTAAATATTTTATAGGGAGAGGATTAAAAAACTCAGTTGAAAGGATATTAAGATTTATTTGTTTTATGGTTTGTTTTAATATAAGCCATATGCAAGAGCATTTCTAGAACACTTTCCTTCTATTTTTTAAAGTACATGAAGAACGACTACAAATTATTTTCAGATTAGACATAAATCGATTAATTAATTCTGCTGGGGAAAAGGAACTTACTTGAGGTTAGGATTCGTTCAGGGATAATAACCTTCTGATCCTCGAGAGATTGGATGCCATTAACCGGAGTGAAGGGACTGATCTGACTGAGAAAGAGCAGTCTTAAGAAAAAATAATGCCTTTCTCTGACTTCAGAGACCCACACATTTAGAGCAGTATCATATAGCAAAATCTGTAATAGAAAAAAGTATATATATCTAACATTTGTTAATATGCTCTCTCCGGAACTCAAGTGAAAAGAAATTAGTTTCACCTGATTTAATTTTGTAAAAAAAAAATCTTCTTTAAGAAATCTTTTGCTATCCAATTATTAATTGAAGAAACAATTGACAGATTAAGAGATATGTAAAATAATCGTTGTTTTAAATGTTGCAGCCCTAGGAAATATATTATAGTTCAGTCTAGGGATCTGATTTTGATTCTGCAGAATCTTATTTTAGTGATCTACAAATGAAACAACAGACAGGAGAGTACTTTTAATAAGTGTAAAAACGACCTGCTAAAGCCCCTTTATATAAACCTACACATTAACTTGAGCAGCAATCTTCTCTCCATCTTCCTCTCCTTCGCAGCCGGTTCTCTGTCTTTTAAACACATTTTTTCATTAAAATCTCTAGTTCCATTGGGCTGGTATAGGCACCTCTTGTTGCCTGTTGCCATGGTGACTCGTCATATCGGGGCTCCACTGATTTTCATACCTGTTATGCACGTGTTCAAGTCTGAGAGGACCGAAAACTCAACCTTAGGCCAGATCAATTTGAGTTATGGATTTGAATCAGTTTGTTAAACCTGCTTCTTGAAATGGACCTAAGGAGGATCTTTGATCACGTTGATATTCTTTATATCATATGTTGTCGAAACAGCAGAGGGACATTTTGAGACTAGCAGCCTTGTAGACAAGATTAGCTCCACCAACTAATCTGGACTTGTTCTAAATGAAGTGATCTTAAAGTCAGCGATTATGCTGTCGGGTTTTAATATTTTAAGGAAGATGGGGCAAGAGTGTTATGAGCGTGATGTTAATTTTTGTTTGTTTTTAATATAAATAATAAATAGATTTTTCTTTTTAAATGTTAAAGTCCTTCAAAAATGCATCTATTAAAATTCCTGTTGTAAAAAGGGGAAAAGATGAAACCCTCTATTAGATCCAGAAAAGCTTGACCAGCTGCTACTGATGTTTTTCCAGACTGTTGTGAACATGGTAAATGTTTTTTTTTTCAAGCCGAGTAAAAAATGGCACTTTTACATGTCAAGAGATTTCTGTATTTTTCTCTAGTTTTTGTTCAAATAAAGAAATCCTCACAGTAAAAGAATTGTTTTCATTTCCTTCCAAGTTATTTACAGCTGCAGATCATAAAGTCCCTTTAAGAGACGTGAAATTCATTTAAACCATAACAGCATCCAATCTTTTAGCTAAAGATGTTTATGTTCTCTCCTAATAGTCAAATTTGGGCTTTTATTTATTTATTTAAACTAAAATGTTTATTTGAGGCAAAGCTCTACACTTCACATTATCCAAAAAGCAGCAATTTAGCTAAATTAACAGTTAATTGGCAAGTTTTGGGTTTTTAGAGAAACACTTTTCACAAATACAATCCTCTATCCAGATTTGTTGATCTGACTCCTTTTAGGACAACATTTGATTTAGAGTATTTAAAAGACTAAGTATTGGATCTAAAGGTATTTCTAGCAGCAATGCTTCATCAGTAAATAGGTTTACAGGATCCTGGTTTGAAGCACCTGATGTTAAATATGATGGTGGTGGTGGTTGCAGACATCCCAAGTCTCCTGGAAGTTCCAGGAGTCTCCCTGATATCGATAGTTGTTCATGGATGACCGCGAGTCGGATAAATTATCCCGGATTTTAGACTCTGGGAGGTGGTGTTTTTTAATGCCAGTGAGAGCGAGCGGCAGTACAATGATTCATGCATCATGTTCGGATTAGAACTACTGTGATTGCTGCTGAAACCTGTGTAGCGTTTCTGTCCAAAGCGATGCTCTGATCAACCAGCGTTCCAGGCGACTGGTTGATCAGAGAGCTGATTTCAGTCAGAAAAATAAGCCAATAAGTGTCAGTTTACTTTTTTACAGTCACCTGATTTTACAGCAGAATATACTAAAGTGTCTCCATGTCTAGTGAGAGTGAATAATGATGGAGTGCATGTATGGCGCACGGTGCGGCCAGGGGCGTCAGCTGACCCAGTACTATACAGAGGCACCAGATAAAATGCGAGCGCACAGAGCACCTGAGCAAAAAACATTTTGGGCAATTATTTATTTTATAAAAACATGGGCACAGATAATTAATGCAAGCAAATATTTTATGGCACGTATTTATTATTATAAAGCATCATAAATAAATTGTACAATAAGATTGTTATTTTTCTGCATTAGGAAATATCTACCTGAACCAAACTGCATTGAATTGGCCCTCTGGTGAACTTCACTGTATATCTCTAATCCACACTACTGATGAAGGCACAATTTATCTTCATTAAAATGAGTTTTTAGCTTGGAAGTGACCACTTGCCGTTGTAGTGGAGGCTGACGGCGAACCGAGACAGTGAACATGATGTCAGTGCGGCAGAGAGAGATGAGAGATGGAGGAAATAGATTACTTTGCCCGTCCTGATCCTTGTCTTTTACAAAACTTTTTGAATCACCACCCACAACAAAGCACAAAAAATCCAGTTGTGCAAAAGGTATTCACCACTAAAAATGCAACCAACAGGAGGTGGCTCACATATTGTGAGAAACGTCATGCTTTATTTTGTTTTGTATGTATTGCATTTGGAAAGACTTCTGACACAAGCTCATTTATTACTGGGACGTCTGATTGGAGGCATATGCACCAGCGCACAGAAGAGCATGAGAAGAGTAGCGTAATTTATGTGGTTGACTGTGACCCCTCTCTCTCTCTCTCATCTAAGAATTGTTGCTGTGGTGGAGTTTACATTTTACAGTGTTAATAAATTAAGATTTTGGAAGTATTTTAAGTGTCCACTCTCACTAATTTTTCATGATCCTGGCCTCAAGGTATTGCACAGTTGGTATACACATTCAGTACACCAAAAAAAAAATGTGGTAGGCCAGTCTAGTCCAAAATGCCAGGGCCGATTTTTTGTCCCAGTCCACCCCTGTACACCATAAAGAACTTTTTGTAGAGTTTCAGTCTGGCTTTAGAGCTCATCATAGCACTGAAACAGCTCTGGTGAAAGTCACTAATGATATTCTCATGGCCTCAGATAATGGACTTGTATCTGTGCTGTTCGTCCTGTTGGATCTCAGTGCTGCATTTGATCCAGTTGATCATAATATTCTTTTTTTAGAAAGACTTGAATATTTTGTTGGAATTTAAAGGAACAGCACTAGACTGGTTTAAATCTGATCTATCTGGATCGATTTCAATTTCTCTCATTTTATTGACAAATCTTCCTAAATTTTTTTTAGTATATACATGCTCCCAATTGTTAGAATTATTGGACAGCATGGGATTAATTTTCACTGTTATACTGATGTGATACCCAGCTATATATCTGTCTATAATCCAGATGAAGCTATGGGCCTGAGTGGCTTAGGATGTAGGAGTTGCCCTGAAATCGAAGCGATTGACAGTTCAGAGCCCCGACTCCTAGACTTTCAGTGTTGTTGTGTCCTTGGGCAAGAGACACTTCACCTGCATTTTCCTACTGATGAATTGTGGTCAGAGGGGTGCGCCAGTGCACGGCAGCCCCGACTTCTGTCAGTGAGCCCCAGGGCAGCTGTGGCTACCATGTAGCTTGCCACCATCAGTGTGTGAGTGAATGGGTGAATGACTGAATGTAGTGTAAAGCGCTTTGGTCAAGGCTCCTGACTTGAATAAAGGCGCTATATAAGTACAGGACATTTACCATTCAGATTAAGCTAACCCATTACATAGATTACAGGCATGTCTTGAAGACATAAAAACCTGGATGACTCTTAACTTTCTGCTTTTGAATGCAGACAAAACAGAAGTTATAGTCTTTGGACCAGAGTCTCTGAAAAAAGAAGCTGATTATTCAGTCACTTCATTTGGATGGGATTAAACTGATTTTAGATAATAAAGTAAAAAATCTTGGTGTGTTATTTTTGATCAGGACCTGTCATTTAAATCCCAGATCAAAAGAGGTTTCTAGAATTTCCCTTCTTTCATCTGAGTAATATTGCAGAAAAAATGAGCAATCTCCTGTCCAGGGGTGATGTTGAGAAACTAGATCATGCATTTGTTACTTCAAGGTTGGACTATTGTAATTCTTTGCTATCAGGACGTCCACAAACTGTAGTTAAAAGCCTTCAGCTGGTCCACAATGCTGCAGCCAGAGTTCTGATGAAATTAAAAGAGAGAGATCATATCTCTCCTATCCTGGCTTCTTTTCATTGTTAAAGGGGAACTAAATCCAAGAATAGAATTTAAAATCCTCCTTCTCACATTATAAAAAGCCTTAAATGGCCAAGCTCCATCCTAATATCAAAGATCTGATTGTTCCTTATATGTTCCTAACAGAGCACCTGGCTCTCAATCTGCAGGTTTACTAGTGGTTTCCTAGAATTTCTAAAAGAAGTAGAATGGGAGTGAAGATCTTTTTAGTTCTCAGGCTCCTTTCCTCTCCTGGAACCCAACTACCAGTTTTAGTCCTGAGAGGGCAAGACACCCTGTCTACTTTTAAGCCTAAGCTTAAAAACTTTCCTTTTTGATACAAAGCTTCACGATTAGAGTGGCTCACGAGGTTATCCTGATCTATCTCTGTAGTTCTGCTGCTATAGGCTTAGGACTGCTGGAGGACATAGTTACGGGACCTTTTTATATATCATTCTGCTTCATTCTATCTCTATTCTCTCCCACTCTGCAGAATTCGTTAAGTTCAATTCCTAGCCTTCTGCTCTCTCTCTCAAGCTTTTTCCTCATAGTAGCTTCATCAGGTCTGTTCCTGCTTGGCTGTAATTCCATCCTGGGGAGAAATATCAACTCGTGCTGCTGCCATCAACACCTTTGTTTATAGATTTAGAAGATTTGTTTGTTTTTCAGTGTAGTCCTATTTCTCTGACTGTGACTAACTGGATGTGCTCTCTTCATCCTCTGACATGGGGAGCTGGCTCAGGCTCGTCTGCCTGGCTGTGTGTTTCCTGGACAGGGCCGCCTGTGGGAGCTGGTTGACAGCTACCCCTTTTGTATCTGTA